>PVJA010023070.1:0-33484 GCA_004027025.1 Myocastor coypus
CTATCTCCCTGGCCCCTTGTCTGCAACTTTTTCTTTCACATGACTCAAATGAAAATATTTGTGTGTATTTATTTATATGTATATAAAGAGAATAATCAAAGCAAATTGAGAGAAAGTTCATGTAGAAATCTTGGTAAAGGTTACGTATGGATTTTTGTGGCATTTTTCACACTTCTTTATAAGTTTGAAATGATTTCAAAATACAGAGCTACAAAATTGTAAAAGTATTAATAAGGTAGAAAATAGCCAAAACTTTAAATCAGTGATAATAAACCCTTCAGAGACTTAGTGCCCAAATTGCAACCAAAACCCACTTATTTATCATGAAGTTCCAATGCTGTAATTAGATGTGAATAGTAAAGTTTTAGTTTAGTTTAGTAAAAAAAAAAAATCTTACATTAACATTTTTTTGTCTTAAAAGAAAAACACAGCATGCATGCCATAGGTTCATCACCACTACTTTTGACTCATACATTTATTTTATATATCTTTAGGGTATATAAAAGTAAAAAAAATTAGGGTTGCTATGTATTAAAAATTTCCACTCTCTTGGCCTGAATAGCAGAAAGCCCCCACTTTGGTTCTTGGGTTCAGAGACCCTGAAGCGTTCACTTAGTTTGTGGATGTATGTGCATATTGAGGGTAACTTGGGAAAGAATTTGTTTGTACCTACGTTTCTTTGTTGCCAAGAATTGGGCTAGGAACCCCAGCTGTCTGTTTTAGGGTTACAACCAAGGATGAAATAAGAGAGTTTTAGAGATTATATAATAGGGGGACTAGTAGGTCAGTGCTTCAGGAGGAGCAAAGACAAAGATCTCTTTCAGCTGGCCCACTTTTATTAGCTAGTGAGGGGGAAGGTAGAGAGCTGTGGGCTGGTAAGAACAAAACAGTCCTGATTTCTTAGTACTGTCTTGTCTCCTCCAGGAAGCCTATGCTGATTACTCTTATGAAACTCTGATTATGTGTGTGTGTGTGTGTGTGTGTGTGTGTGCACAGGGTCTCACTGTGCAGTTCGGACTCGTAGTTAGCCTCCCTAGTGCTGGGATTATAAGTGTGCGCTACCACTCCTGGACTCTGTTGCAGGCTCAGTGTTCTCAGGGGCAGGGCGGATTACTTTTTAACTTATCCCTTAGCATACTCAGTTCTCAGAAATGGATTAAAACTATTGCTGCTTTGTGGTTAAAATTATATGGATATGTTTGTTATTTTCCCAGGCTAACTTACTCCTACCACCACCCCTAGATTTACACCATAGCTCATGGCTATTGCCTTTTGAAGCGATTATTCACTGAATGATTCTTGTTGGGTAACTTATTGGAGCCAAACTAAAGCTGCTGTATTTGACATTTGTCCTCTGTGGCAAAGATAGTATAATGAGGCTGAGTTGTGTTTCGGGATCCACCACACTTGGCTTTTCATTGTAACCGCAGTGTCCTTTTTTGCTTGATTCAGCTCAGATGAGCTAACATTTCTTATATGACAAAAATAAATGATTCTGTGAAATAATGAGCTGTTTCTCTTTGACTTTACTTCACATCTTGATTGTCCTTTTAATTTTTTTTTTAACTATCTTTTCAAGGTCACCTGAAGGCAAGATTTTTTTTTTTATAAAACTATAAAATGTTTTACCTTTGCTTTGACTCTGAAACTTTGATTAGAATCTTTTTAAAAACTCACATTGATTGTGGATTGCTGTTAACTATAGCATGTTTTCCATAATCTGGCTTCATTTAACATTTGCTTTGTACCCTTTTCCTTTGTTATCCTCACTGCTATTATGAGTATTTACTGATGAGGAAACCCAGTACAGTCCATACTGAAAACCTAACTGTACTCTTTCTTTCATTAGTTAAACAGGAGGTAACCATGTAAAGACCTCTTATTGACATCTTTTATGAGGAGGGATAGGTAAGCTTTTTCTTCTGAACTGTTAAGCCTATCTGACTTGGTTGTAGCTCAAGGAATGGTGTAGTAAATAGCTTGGATGATAGTGAGAAGAAAAGCTTTAGGGAAAGGGAAAAAATCTCCACCTAGCATACTTATCCCTTGGCAGGAGGGTTGGGCTTCCCAGCTCCACAGCATATACAGTGTGTGACCTTGCTCTGTCTGGGTGCTTTGTAGATCATCACTGAAAGATTGAGATTCCTTGGGAGACTGTGACTGGCTCTGCTTACAGCCTCTTGTCCTTCCCAGAGGGAATGTTGTGCACCACGCCTGTGTGGTCTTCCCTTCCATCAATCCTGGATTGTCTTGTTAAAGTTTGCCGGCAAATCCATTTGCTCAGATGTCTCTTCTGTTACATTCTCTACCTCTGCTCTTCCTAGGCCCTAATTTGTAATTTTTCGGATCATTACCCACACTTACCAGTGTTTTGGTACTATTTGCAAATAGCTTGCAAAAATTTGGGCCTTATATTTTATAATCTTCTGTTTACCATAATGCTGGAGAATCATTAGTCTTGCTTACCTAAGGATAGATTATTTCAGATATGGCTTCTAAATTGGATTGCACATGCTCTGGTTTGGATGCAGTTTGATTATGTCTGTGAAGGATTCATGTGTAGGTGGCTTGGCTCCAGATGGAGTTTAGTAGCAATAAGGTCATTGAGTATTCAAGGAAAAACTTGATATAATTCTCAGGGGATCCATGTAATTCTCTTGGGAGATAGTTGTTAAACAGTGCAAGCCTGACCCCCACTTTGAGCTCAGTCTGCTTCCTGCTTGTCATGTGATCTATCCCTCATGCATTCCTACCATTATGATGCCTTCTACTGTGAGCTCTTCATGTGAGCTCCGCTGATGCTGGTGCCATGCTTATTATTATTATTATTTTAAAATTTTATTTATTTATTTTTTTCTTGTTTGAGAACCTTTGTTTGTTTATTCACTCATTTTTATGGCTGGCTCAGCCCGCCCCGAGGGCAGGGCTGGCGCAGCATGTGGTGCCGGGGATCGAACCGCTGTCCCTGAAGCCGCCCAAGCCTTCCCATGCAGGCGCTGTAGACCACTGAGCCATCTCGCCAGGCCCCATGGTGCCATGCTTAGAGCTAGATAAATTTCTCTTTTGTAATGTGTCCAGCCTGAAATAATTTGTTATAGTTAGAAATTATACTACGTTTTTTTCTTTGGTACTACTTTTAAAATGAGTTATAGCAAATGGGATAATTACCCACTTTGCCTATTTTTTAAATTTTGCCATGTCCTATTAAGAAACTTGCAAAAAAAAAAAAGAAAAGCAAAGAATAAAGAAAAGGAAACTTGCAAAACCTAAATGTATCAGCATTTATCTTCTAGGGAATATTTGAAAGAATCCTGGTCTATTTAGGTTGATATTCTGTGTTATTCTCAACTAGGTGCTTAGATGAAATTGTTTTTGGAGACTACGTGCTATTCATAATTCACATGGAAGGTATTTTAATTTCTGTCAACAAACAGGTATATAAATCTTGGAATGTTGAAGGAGCTTCATAATTGTTAGTGGAGATCAGACAAATGGACGTTAGTCCTTCAGTTTTCTTCATGACACAGTTGGCTTAGCACACATGTTGCTACCTGCTACAATGATTAGACATTTATTATATAGCTTCAATTTTTATTTGTAGTCATGTACTGTTTATGCCCATAATGGGACAGTAGTTAAAATCTAGAAACATACAGGACATTAATGCTGAAATTCAGGTTAATGAGCCTCATAAAGGTGCAGTGATGGCTTTGAAAATCAGCTTCAGGATGCTTTCCACTTAATTGGTAAGACACATTTCTTTCCTAAAAATTTTCCTATAGTATTTTGGGATATGTCCTAGTATTTTAATGCTTAATGGTAAAAAAAGAAAGATATGATTATTATATTCAATTTTCTTTTCATATGTTATGAATAAAAACCATCTCCCTTAAGTATATTTGCATTTACAAATACAACTTTCAAATGTCTTTTCATTTAGAAATAAAGCACATGTTAAGCCAGTTAACTTCATAAGTTTATTATGTAAGAATTCTGAGATTTAGGCTGTAGAAATGTTTTTTTCTAGTTTTGATACTGTAACAGGTAAATCATTTTCATTTATATTTAAAAATACATTTGACTTTCTGTATTAAAAATATTTAGAAAAAAATTTATGTCTGTCCTTAACATGTACAGATTTGTTTTTCTAGTTTTTATTCTCTAAATATATTGATGCTACTTATAAAGTATTAACATTATATTAGGTATTTATAAATAACCTAGAGGTGATTTAAAGTATATGGGTGAATTACATGTATGTTATATGAAAACATTACATGAAGAACTTATGCAGAGAAGGAACTTAAGTATTCACAGATTTTGTCATTCATGGGGGTCCTGGAACCAATTGCTTGTGAATACCAAGGCATGATTATATTTGACTCCAAACACAATGTCATTTATTTATTTATTTATTTAATTAATTTATTTTTTTTTGTCTTTGTGAGACAGGGTCTCACTATGCAGCTCAGGCTGGCCTTGAGCTCACTTTTGTAGCCCAGGCTGGCCTTGAACTCGCACCGATCCTCTTGCCTCAGCCTCCTGAGTGCTGGGATTACAGGCGTGCGCCACCATGCCCGGCTCAAACACAATGTCATTTAAAACCTTTTTTTTTTTTTTTAATCTTTTTTTTTTTTTTTTTTGTGGGATCAGGGTTCAAACTCACGACCTTGCACTTGCCCAGCAAATCTTTTTTATTTATTTTTTTAAAATCTTTTTTATTGCTATGTAGCTGAGACTTGTAGTGATTCTCCTTTCTCAGCTTCCTTCCTCAGTTCTGGATTTTGCATGTGTGACACCACTCCTGGTTTTGCTGCCAGCATGGTATACTTGGGGTTCTGGGACCAGCATGTCATGTAACACTGGGGATTGAGCCCTGGTCGTTGTGCTTGCCAGACAAGCGCTTAGACTGCAGAGCTTTCTCCCCAACTCCACAATGTCACTTTCAAATATGTTTTGATAATTAGTGACTGGACAAATCTAACTTTTATCTTCATTTATTTTATTTTATTTTAATTTTTATTTTTAGTTTTGGCATTACTAGGGATTGAACTCAGGACCTTGCACTTGCCAGGCAAGCACTTACTCCCCTGAGCTATCTCCCTGGCCCTTCATTTATTTTAAATGCTATGAAAATGCTTATTGTAGTAAACTTTGTTAAGATTTTAGTAAATTAGTAATTTGAAATAAAATATTTTAAGCATAAAATATCTTATGAGTCAGGTGTGGTGGTGCACACCTATAATCCCAGCACTTGGGAGGCTGAGCCAAGCGGAATGGTGTGAGTTCGAGACCAGCCTGGACTACAGAAGTGAGCTCAAGGCCAGCCTGAACTGCATAGCAAGACCCTGTCTCAAAAAAAAAAAAAAAAAAAAAAAAAAAAAAAAAAAAAAAAAAATCTTACGTGCTTTATGTAAATTACAGATGTTTCAAAAATTACGAGAAAGTTTTTTAAGACTTATTATAAGGAAATCTGTGCCTATAGAAATATTGAGAAAAGCAGTTGTCTGTTGGAATATGCAGCAGGGAGAAGAACACTGGGCAAGAAGGTGAAACATCTCAGTTTTTGTATCAGAATGATTATATGCAGTTGTGTACACATTGGCACAGACCACAGCCAGCTTGAGTGATTTTGGCAGCATATTGGCCTTGCTTGGTTTCCTGTGTTTTTGCAGAGTTGATTGTAATGTTCAGTATCACATAACAGCAGTGCAAAGCTTCCCACCTCATTTTGGGGAAAGATGGTTTGAGCAGAAGTTGCCATGGAATGGTACTGTTAGAGATTATTCTCTTGGCAACAGAGAGTTTTAAAGCAACATGATTTGTGCATACTGTTTATTGAGGAACTTAAGGTAGTGCTTTGGTTTGGATATGGTTTGAATGTTTCCCTAGAGATTTGTTCATTTGTTCATTTTTGGTTCCTAGAGTGGTAGTGCAGAGAGCTGGTGAAACTTTTAAAGAATTTGGGACCTAGGGGAGGTCATTAGGTCACTGAAGGAGCTGTTACTGGCAGGAGTTAAGCTGGATGTCATGGGACCTTGAATTGTATCTTACTTAATGTGCTCTTCACTTCCATTGTCCTTCCTACTTTGTGATGTCATTTGTTCTTTAGGCCTTTACCAAAGGCCAAACCAGTGGTGCTACCCTGTTTCAGAGTTTCAGCTTCTAAAACCATTAACTTACTTCTTTGTCTTCATGAAGTTAGTCTGCCCAACGTATTTTGCAATGGTATGAAAAATGGACTAATACAGGTGGAGAATCTTAGCGAAATGGAGAAATATTAAAGCAGCGTGAGTAAGAGAAGTATTTTTAAGATTGTAAAAATCCAAGTATTGCTCTTTTAAAAAAATGGACTTGTTTCAGCTGTGCTTGCTGTTAAGTGAATATATTTAAGTGGATTGTAGTTTTCCTTTTACATCTCTTATAAATTTGGACATACTATATTGGAAAAAAAGGGCCCTTGGCTATAATTTGCATTTCTTAAGAATACAACAAATCTGTCATTGCATGCTTAAAATAATTATTTTCTTACAGAACTTTATAGTAATGCTAAATTATATCAGCTTCTCTAATGTTCTCATATTTTACCTAACTTATACTCAGCCAGACTGATTTAAACCTAAGCTAATGTTTATTTTTAACTGATAGCTGAAGTGCCTTTAGGGACTAGTAGCATATCATTGAGAGCCTTAAATTAGTGAAGTTTTTGTTTTGGGTTTTAGGAATTCTTAGAATTTAGTAGCAGAACTCAGACAAGGGCAACAAATTCTTGGATGGCTACGGTAAGGAAAGGATTGTTTTAAATCACGTTCAAGTTTTGTGTGTATGATTCTGCTCACTGAATTTGTAATTAAAAAAAACTTGTTAATAAAGAAGTTTTAAGAGAACATGTGCTGGGTACTTGCCAGTGGGATATAGAATGCTCTGTGAGAAAAGAAAAAGAAGCTAAGAGCATTGGTTCAGTTAAGTTCTTAGCAAATTTTCTGATAGCTGAGACATTTTGTAGAGGTGTGGCTTGTCAGAAGGATGGTGGACAGAGTGTATTATTAGATTCATGAGAGTATGTCACATTATTACTAAGAAGGAAGCACATGACTGAATGGAACCTTGAAGAATCAGCAGAGTGAAAAATATAATTTAGTCATAATGATGTGTAATCTGTATGTTCCTTGTTATTTGAAATTTGAGTATCATTTGTATGGGGTTTTGAGTAACACAGGCTTAGGTAATCTAAAAAGTTATCTGATAAGAATGTATATTATCAGAAAGTGAATATAATTATCATAATAAACCATTATGTGGTTACTTCCATACCCATTTTGTAGATGAAGAAACAGTGTCATAAGAATGCTAATGTTCCTTGACCAAAATGCTCATGTAACACATGCCAGAGCAGGACTTTTGATGCAGGGGATCTGATTTTAGAACCAGCATTCGTGGCTGGTTTGCTTTGATGACATGGGTAGAGCATCATAGTTTCAGAATTATGTTATTGAAACTGCCATTAGAGGTGATTTAATTCATATTTTTTATTTTAAGTAAGAAAACAACTCTTCTTTAGAAATTTAATAACTTGCTTTATGGTCCACTACCCTAGGATGGGCAAAGCATCTCTGTGATTTTCCAGCATACTCTTTACCATGCATCTATGTGGAGAGAGATTAAATCGAGTCATTCCTAAAACTTGAATGGCCATTTTAGCAGATCAAACTATTAGAAAGTCCATGTGAAAGTTTGCAGCTCCCAATATGATATAAGAAGTCCAATATTGCCTATCTAGTTGTATTATAAAAAATGTTTAACTTGAATATAATTATGGAAGACAATTTAAAAAAGAAAAAAATGCAGGTATCTTGCTTGTATTATAGAAAAAAGGTCAGCCTCATTAAAAGAACAAAAAGATCAAGAAAATCTGTTTATAGTAATTAAAAATAAAAAAGCATAGTGACTGAGTTTAATGTTTATAAACATGGATTGACACTTTTGGGATGATCTGATAAGTTTGAACGTGCACTATATAATAGATCATCTTATTTAATGAGATCTGGTGTAATAAGGATATAGTTATATAGTTATATGGTGAAACATCATTTCTAGAAGATGTATACAGAAGTAGAAAGAATAAAATATCAATGTCTGCTATTTATTTGCAAATGGTGTTGACAGAAATAGTGTGTGTACAAGAGAAATAGAATGAATGAAACATAATATATTAACAACTGATGGTTCTGGGTAAATGGTATGTTTTATTTTTCATCTCTTTTGTAAATATGAGAATTTCAAAATAGAAGTTTTAAGAAATAAATAATGGGTCGTCCCTGAATCATGGATTAGGCATCTGCCCCCAGGTCTCTTATAGGTCTTTGAGCATAGCCAGTAAAGCTGATATTTTCACTCTTTTCATCCAACTGCATATTTTTGAGATTGTGGTTCAAAATGGATTTGACCTGCACTCAAGCTTGTATCATAGACCTTTACTTGCAAGCTGCATACACAACTTGCACTCACATCATATTCACTAGAACAGTTAGTTTGCAAGTAGTGCAAAATGGCTGCTATTCTGGCCAGCTATGCACTGAAGCAGAAACTGGATATTTGTTATTAGAGGGACACATAGTGAAGATGGAGACTAGCAGGGCATACTCTCTGTTATTTGATAGCTGTAATTTAGGATTCTAAGATAAGAGTGGGTGGGAAATAGTCAAGACTTCCAGTATTGGCAACACTGAGATATGTTCTTTTCAAAATAGAACAGTTATATTGGAATATTTGGTCACAGAGACTTGTTTTTTTTTTTTCTACATGTCTGAACTCCTATTTGCATTTTAGTTACTCCTGAGTTATCAGTGTGGATGAAAAATTGAAAAGAATGTTGATATTTTCAATGTATATGTTAAACAGTATAAACAGTATCTGAGGATTCTTATGCTACTGTAAGGAAAGAATAATTTAGGTTGATTTTCTTTAAAATACAAATAAATGAGACAAAGATTAAATTCAATATAAAGCTATGGTGTCTCTTGTTGTGTCCTCTCATTTGTCATGTATACCCTGTCTTGAAAGATTTGTGAAGTGATGTTTTTTCATTTTATTATGGAGACATAATACCCACAAAAATGTGTTTAAAATCTTTCATCTTAGCCATTGATTGCTAAGATTGGGTGTCTTGACAGAACAGCTGAAAGAGTGAAGTTTGGTGTGTTAAATAATAGCTTTTGCCAGACACACTTCAGGCCATAAAATCCCAGTGCGAAGTTGTCAGATTCCATTTTAAGGAAGCAGAGCTAAATTTTGATATGTATTTCCTACCAAGCATAAATCTAATCAGCAAGCAAAGAACATTAAATTCTTTATTTTGCTAGTGGCAACAAAGAATGTAATGAATATAATGTAGTTTAAATTTACAGTTGAAGTTTTGCATATACACATATAGTTTTTTATGCCTTGTGAGATTAAAAGAATAGGTCTCTGTCTATTTCATGGGGAAGATGGATAATTTATAGAACTTTTTATTTACAGAATCAAAATGTAATGATTTTTTGTGGCAGTGACTGCTATATGTTAAGATGGCTCTCTATAGAGCTTGGCCACTGTTATGTTGGGAGCATTTGTTGCATGATATAGAAAATACTATCTGGTTATCTTTCATTTCTTTTATCTCCCTTAACCTCAGCTGACTGCGTAAGTCAGTGGCCAAGAACTTTTCATCAGGTGTCCTTGGTAACATATCATTCATCTTATGAGGATGATTGGTGTTATTGAAAAATATAAGTGGAAGACAGAAAATTTTTAAGTGCTACTTGAAAAGCTAGAGTGAAAAGAGAAACAAGAGTCATCTTGTTTTCTATCTGTATTCAACATGGCCATTGAATATCTTTTATCAGACACTTTCAGTTTCTTTGTTTTTAATTATGTATAGGGGAATTGTTCAGCCAATAGTTCTTTTGTGGTGTGCTTCTTGATAGCACGTGTAAGAAACTGCTACAAACTCTTAGTTCCCTAAGCATTATTGTAATAAAGGTGTATGATTGTGTTTATTACTGAGAAGTAGTTTCCTTTTAAGAACACATATTATAATGAGATGTGGCCAGCTTGACTCGGGGTAAAAAACTTATTATTATTATTTTTATTTTTGCTTTCTTTGATCTATTGATCTCACTCATAAGGATTTTAATCTCAGCCAACTCTTCTGGGTGTAAGTATGTTTTGAACCTCTGTTCGCTAAATGCATAATTTACACATTTGATTTCATGATTGAATTGATGACATTGTTTTTATACTCTTTTTGAATTTTTGAAGAGATGAGATCTTACATCATTTCTTCGTTATCTTGAACCTGGGCTCAAGCAGTCTTCTTGTCTTAGCCATCTGAGTAGCTGGGCCTACAAGTATGTGTCACCACACCTGCTGTTTTTAAAACCTAGAATTTTGTCAATGGATTGTTTAAAAATAACTTAAATGGTATGATGGACAAGTTCGTTTTTCTTAAAAAAATAGTCCAGTACACCAAGAGAAAGGAAATGTTTGTTTTCTCCCTAATGGAAAAGTAATCTTAGTATTTTCACATGTATCATTATAGGCCATGTCTATGTGTACACTTGTTTTCCTTGTGATTTTTTTTTTTTCCTTTTTCAGTGCTGGACAGACAAAAATAAAATGAAAACCAAATAATGTCTTCAGCCTATGTTTTGTGTTTCTCCCGAGAATTTTTCATAGGACTAATATTAAAGCATATTTCTTGATATTTACCATAGTATTTTACAATGTTTTGTACTGTTTTACAAGCTGACTATTTTCTCATTTTGAGAAATTTAATGTGTTTGCAGGATGTAGTTACTCTTTTCTTGCGGCTGGGACAAATACCAGACACCCAAAATGAAGAAAGGAAAAGTTTATTTAGCTCACAGTTAGTGGAGGTTTCAGTCTATACTCAGCTGGCCCCAAGGCAGGTGGCACATGGTGCAGAACAACCTTTCCTGGTGGCCACAAAGAGCAGAAAGCAAAGGACTGGCAGCACCTCAGGCAGCTAACTAGCCTCTTTCTCCATTTTACATATAATGCAAATTACCTGCCCCAGAGCAAGTGCAGCATCCACACCCACAATATTCAGTCACAAACTCCAGAGGCTCCATGACTGTATGAGGCTTTGAGGGAAACAACTAGACACAAACCTAACACAGGCTCTTTATGTGTATAAGATAGCTACAGCTCTGCCTCATGTCTGTGTCTCTGTTTTTGCCAACAGCCTTCATGTTTATAGGAGGAAGATTTAATAGGCATTTAAACTGGCGATGAAAATGAATTTTTAGAAGACACTTGGTCAACATTAATTTTACTTTACCTGTTTGTCTTATCATTCATCATAATCTATGACTTTAGCAGTGTTCAAAGGCAATGAAAAAGATTGACATAAATTCTTGTCATTGTCAATTCATTTATAATATATACATGCACTTTGTTCATCAGCTGAAATACTTTTATAATTGAAATTGGATATCAAACCATGTCTTAAGTCCAATGAAAGATATACTACAAATTCATTGTTATTTGATTTTTTCTGTAGGTTTAAAAAATTGCATCTTCTAGTATATTGACATGCTGAAGAGTATATAGCTTAAACAGCTTCTTACAAAATACAGTGCCAGTTCACTGAAATGTTACATTATATCACACAGGAGTTTACAAATAAAATGCTAGTGGTTTTTCAGTTGCATTGTGTTTCAGTGTAATGGTGTCCATTTTTGACCTTCACTTACCTCCTCAGTTCACTACATTTTATCTACAAAAGAAACCTTACTGGTAATTTATATATAAGAAATTAAATCACAGAGGGTAGAATTGGGAGGTCGTAAGTCTCTGTAAACCTGGTTCTTTTATGAAAATCATTTTGCCGCATTTCTCATTGAGCTGTTTGTTCACCTCAATTGAATCAAATATGACACATTTTATTGCAAATCTGTGATTTATGCACAACTGCCCACAACACGTACACACTATAGTGGTGACTTATTTGATGAGCATCTCTCATATATGATACCTTACACTATTCTCATTATTTCATAGCTTATGTTGTAGATTGATGTAAATTTAAGTCTGAACATTGCCCCGTCAGTTGAATCTCAGTCCTTTAAAGTTTTTATTTTAGTTTGAAACAGTTGCTAAATTGCCCAAACTGTTCTTAAACATTGTATCCTCTTGCCTCAGCCTCCTATAGTGCTACAATTACAGGCACGTGCCACCATGCTCTGCTAAATCTGAACATTTTGTACAATTCTTTTAAAAATTTTATGTATTGCATATATGTCTTATTAGATTAATTTCTAACTGTTAAGTTCTCTATGAACAGTTGTATAAATGCGATAAAATATTTTTTAATTGTTAGAAGCATTAAAACCTGTAGTTAAATCTTATTTGGGCTAATTTACACTTTGTTGCCAAATTAGAGAAGGCTTATGTTTACTTACACTAACAGGTGGGAAGTGGGGCATAGAATGAGTTTTGGTAAGAAAGTTCTCTGAGAAAAAAAGCCCTAAGATTACTTAGCAGATTATTTTATGAAATCATCAGGTGAGTTGAAAATTATGGAGAATCAGTTGATATTGTAATTATTAGTTTCATTAAGGTACTGTAGTTCTCTAGGGACTTCTACCTGATAATGGTTTTTAGAAAACTGGATCCAGGGCTGGGGAGATAGCTTGGTGGTCTAAGTGCCTGCCTGGTGAGCACCAGGACCCAAGTTCAGTGCCTGGTGCCATATGCTGTGCCATTGTGCCTGCCACTGAAACTGGGTGTGGTGGCGCATGCTTGCAATCCCTACACTGGGGAGGCTGAGACAGGAGGATCACTCTTAAGTACAAGCTACATAGTGAGACCCTGTACCAAATAAATCTTAGAAATGGATCCAGTTGCTAAAGGTGCTTAAAAAGAATTCAGAGACCTTTTTTTTTTTTTTGTCTTTTTGAGACAGGGTCTCACTATGCAGTTGAGGCTGGTCCTGAGCTCACTTTTGTAGCCCAGGCTTGTCTCGAACTCGCATCAATCCTCCTGCCTCAGCCTCCCGAGTGCTGGGATTACAGGCGTGAGCCACCACGCCCGGCTTCAGAGACCTTTTAAAATCTAATATATGCTTAGATTCTGCTCATTGTTGCTATCTTCTACTGTTTATTCTTTTTTTAAAATTTTTATTTTTTTTCATTTCAGAACTTTTGTTTGTTTGTTTATTTATTTTTATGGCTGGCTCAGCCTGCCCTGGGGGCCGGGCTGGCACAGCATGTGGTGTCGGGGTTCGAACCGTGGTACCTGCCGCCACCTGCAGGCGCTGTAGACCACTGAGCCATCCTGTCGGGCCCTCTACTGTTTATTCTTTTTTTTTTTTTTTTTTTTTTTTTTTTTTTTTTGTCTTTTTGAGACAGGGTCTCACTATTTTGAGACAGGGTCTCGCTATGCAGCTCAGGCTGGCCTTGAGTTCACTTTTCTAGCCCAGGCTGGTCTCGAGCTTGCACTGATCCTCCTGCCTCAGCCTCCCAAGTACTGGGATTACAGGCATGTGCCACCACACCCAGCTTTCTACTGTTTATTCTTGATAGTTTCATATTGCATGCTATTGTGAAAGCAGTTTTATTTTTGATGCTTGTAGAGAAATTATTCCATTCTAAACCCTTCACTTCCTTAATTTCAAAAAGGAATCTGTCAGGGGCCTGGCAGGATGGCTCAGTGGTCTAAAGCACCTGCTTAGGAAGGCTTTAGGCTGCTGCAGGGACTGCGGTTCGATCCCTGGCACCACATGCTGCGCCAGCCCTGCCCTCAGGGCAGGCTGAGCCAGCCATAAAACTAATAAACAAACAAACAAACAGAAGGGAATCTGTCAGTTATAAATTGATTTAGAGTAAGTAACTTCAAATCCTTTTCTTGTTTACCTTGAATATAAAATTGTTATGACCTTATTGTCCTGTTTTTTCAGTGTTAATTTTGATATTGTCACCTGTGAAACATGTAGTTTTAATTGGTCAATAGCTTTGACATATAGTTTCTTTTTTTTAAAATTTTTATTTTATTTTTATTTATTATTTTTTTCTTTTTTCAGAACCTCTGTTTGTTTATTCACTCATTTTTTATGGCCGGCTCAGCCCGCCCCGAGGGCAGGGCTGGCGCAGCATGTGGTGCCGGGGATTGAACCGAGGTCCCTGAGGCTGCCCAAGCTTCCCCAAGCAGGCGCTTTAGACCACTGAGCCATCCCGCCGGGCCCCGACATATAGTTTCAATGGGAAGTTTGTCAGCTTAAGAATAAATGTGTATGGGGAAGTTATTCTCATAAAGACTAATCTGGAGGCATATGTGAGTGTTTAGTAATGAAAGCATTTGAGGGGTTGTAGGAAGAGGGCTTTCACTTCCTATCTCTCTGGTAGCCATCTATGTACATTCTTGTGATCTCCTCATAGCCACCTGGGGTCTTTCTTTAGTCCTCAGTCTGTACTCACCTTCTCTATTTCCACTGAATAGTCAGGCAGCGCTTATCCTTCTTGAGTGTAGCTTAAAGTACCAGAACAGAAAAAATAATAGACAATTAGAAAACTAGCAGTCATTTTGTATAGCTAATAAAATTCAAGATGATCCTGTGAGTGAGACTAGAAAAATGTTTTTAGTGAATGTGGAAATAGAGGAAACTAGTAATACAGGTGCACCTGTAAGAAGAGATCAGTTTAGGGGAGGCATTCTGTTTTCTTCTCCAAATTTTGATCTGTATTTGAAAGGTCTATACTAATGTTAGTGCATAATTCTGTTGTCATTGCTCATGCAAACCACCAAGAACATTGATTTTTTTTTTTTTTTTATAAGAGTGAATATTCTATCCTAACTGAAATGGTGCTTAGTAGTCAGGGAGTTAGAAATCTTTGTACTATTCTAGGTGCTTTAAACCCTTGTGGGGAAGCTTTTGGTCTCTAACTGCACAGCAGGCATGTGGAGGTCTGGTGATGTCTGGGGTTTTGCATCTCAAAGAGTTGTCTGTATCCTGTGCTTCTGAGTGTCCTATTCATTTCTTGAAGTTGCAGCCTGGAAAATGGTTGTAAAATATACTGAATTTTCCAGAAGTACAATTACTGTGTAGCAGTAGTGAGAGCTTTTGCATTTGTGGTGGTTTAACACGTATACCCAATGTTTAGACTTTTATAATGTCTTTTATAGTTCAGCATTTACATAGTCAAATGCTGTTACTTTAAGTTTATAAATTAATTTCTTTTATGTTATTTTTAAATTTTTTATGTTTTTTTTTTTTTATGAGCAGAATATATTTATTGGTGGAGGGGGAAGGGGGAGCTCCTGTCCGAGAGGGGAACAGGAGGGGGACCTGAGTAAATTATTCCTTCCTATCCCTTTATTTCCTTTAAAATAGTGTACTTAATGCATTTTATTGATTAAAATTTGTGTTGAATTATTGTTTCACTTAGGCTAATCATTATATGTTTTCTATTAGAAAGTAAAACTTGGGTCTGGGATGTAGCTGCAGAGGTTGAGCACTTGTGTCGCATGTGTGGGGTCCTGGGTTGGATCTCTAGCAGGTTAAACAACAGCAAAAAGCAGAATTGGGCCTTAGAAATGTGAGAACCATTGGCCTGAATGGAAACCCCTTTTCCCTTGCTGTTTTATATGATTCTAGGAGTTCTACAGGAATGATAACTCACATATAAAGTTTATACTGCACATGGAGTAAGGTACAAAAATGAAGTGCCATTTAAAGAGAAACTTCATCACTTTTCTGCTATATAATACTTGTCTCTTTGCTGAGACAAATACCAGCCACCCAAAATGAAGAAAGGAAAGTGGGGGGGGGGTGAGGGGGAGAGAGAGACAGTCTCTCTCTGTCTCGCTCTCTCTGTCTCTCTTATTATCCCACTAGTACTAGTACCTATAATCCCAGTGGATCATGAGTTAGTTTCAAATTCAAGGAGTCCCTGCTCCATGATTGCATGAGGCTTTGGAGGAACAACTAGACACAAACCATAATACTGATACTGAGATTTGTGAATCATTATGATTAAACTCAGAATAAATTGTTTTTGTGTGATATTCTATTCAGCCTGACTTTACTACAAATAATTTCTTCTATGTTTAAAGAAAGATAAAATACATTCCTTCATTTAAATGAAAGACAGTGTCATGCTTTGGTCTCAAAATTCTTGTGTATACCTTTATTTTGTATTTTTAGGGAAGGGTCTACAGGGTGTTCAGGGTCTCACTACTAGACTGGATTCCATAGTGATCTGCCTGTTTATAGCCTCCTGAGAGCTGGGATTACAGGCCCACACCACTATACCCAGTCTCAATGTCTCAACGAACCCCTGGGGTGGGGCCCGGCCCAGCAGGTGTGGGGATTGAATCCCCAGCCCTTGTGCCTGATTGTAGGTGCTTTAATCTTGTATTTTAAAGATGGTGAAATCAGCTGTGATCATCTAAGTCACAGAGCTTCTTTAGTGCTTCACAGAGAATTATTTTGGCTTTATTAGAGATTACAAGGACTTATGAATACATTCAAAATGGTGTTTTCTGAACAATGAGTGGAGATCTGTTACTTTTTGATGAAGAAAAAAAGAAATAACAGAGCCATAGGTATTATAATCTGACTTTAAAATAGGCTGATCTAATTATCACATGTGAATTAAATAAATAAAGCTCAGGATATTGCACTGTAGCTTAATGAAAAATACACCAATATGTACTGTGCTGTCTTGGCATATTAATATATTTGAATCATCATAAATAAGATATGAATTAAGCATGGGTATAAAACCTGAATTGCTTTTTCAAAACTTCCCAGGAGGAGCTATTGTTGTGCAGTGGTTAGCTAGTGTATTAAATAGGTTCTTTTTGGCATCTCAGTCTTAATGGTTTATAAAAAAAGTCACAGAGCCCAACAGTCTGACAATATGGGATTCTTCCACTATTTCTATTATCTAGCGGAGTCCAGTATGTAGACATGGGAGTGTGCTTATCTGTATAAAAAGGATTACTTATCTTTATAATTGAGTCACAAATTTTATTTCTATTCATAAGAGTAAAAGTCTTGAGATAGGGCTTAGTTGACTTTTTCCAGACGGTAAAAAGTTAGGGGGACTAGAAGATAGATTTTATTTTTATACTTTTGAGTCTTTCAATTTGCTTGCACTTTATATAAAAAGATAAATTTAAAGTCAACCATAAAAAGCAGTGTTGATCAGAGTCTAAAGGACTAAGTAGTTTCTGAGTTTAATGCAGGAATTTTATTATTGTAAAATAGATTTGGGGATTATACTATATGTCGCTAAGAAAGCACGTACTAGCTAATAATAATAGAAAGAAGATTGATTTATAAATTTAGGCAACAGAGTGGTATTTTACATTTTGTTCACCAATGCAATTAATTTAGACGAGCTTATTAGTTGCAGTTAAAGTCACTGTTTTTTTTTTTTTTTTTTAAGCATCTGAAATGAAATATAGTCTTGTCCACTTTTTTTACTATTAGAGGTATTCCTTAAAAAAGTGCTGTGGAACCTGAATCAGGGTGGTCACATAGAAAGTGGACTAGAGTGTAATATATAAATGCATATTTAGTCAGTTACTATTCATTAAACAGTCTGCTCTTTATGAGTGATACATTGTATTCTCTAAATTTCTTTTGAGAAGTAATGCCCAGCATTCATCAATGTCCTATAATTTAGAAACAGATTATTGATTGTATCTGCCTTTTAAATGTTTCAATTTTTGCTGCTTGTGAAATAATCTTTTATTTATAATTTTCCACCCTTCTTTTCATTTTAAACTTGTTGAACAGGCCTATAATTATTGCTTTCCACTGCTTTCCTCCCACTGATTCCTGATGTTCACACAATCTAATTTCCATGTGCTCTATGGCATGATAGGTAATTGTCAGTCATGCTCCCAGATCACGCTCCTCTGTCCAGGATAGGCATTAATTCAGTGAACCAGGACTTGGCCTCTGAGTCCTCCCACACACTGGCCCAGGCAGCTATGGCCAGTTGACCAGAGTTGGCACATATGATTAAGTACTTTTATCATTTATACATGTGCTGCCTTGATTCATTTCTTCCTTTCCATTCCATTTCTTATTGTCTATAGTGACGTTTTTCTTTTACTCCTTTTCTTTATCTGATAATTTTAAGGCCCATTTTTTAGTCTTCTTCTTTTCTGTACATAGATCCCCCCCCCCCAGAGATTTACTGAGCCCAGATCTTTAAGAGCCATCCCCAAGTCAACATTTCTACACAAGTGTGAAATCAGCTCTGAGTTCTGGGTTCTAATGTCTAGTTGCCTACAATGCATTTAGTGGTTCTACCATTATCTTTAATTAAATATGTCTGAAACTGAGCTCATTATCTTTCTTCCCCAAACAGCTTCACCTGTTTTACTTAACTATCATGGATGCTAAGTTTGTGTTAGTTAGTGTATCTCTGACATCTTTTTTTCCATTTCTCAGTCACAGATGATCAGTTTTTTCTCAGTGGAAGCTATTGTGCCCTTGGCTCCATCTTCAGTGTCCTACTTGAGGACCTCCTCATCATTTGCCCATGGTTCTCAGACTTCAGTGTGTGTCGGGATCACCCAGAGTAGTTGTTATACACTCTGTGGACTTCATTTGCAGATTCTGTAGGTCTCTTAACAAGCCCTGGAGGTGCTATTGCTTTGAGTTTGTTATGGTTTATGTCTAGTTGTTTCCCCAAAGCCTCATGCAATCTTGGGGCGGGGACTTCTAGAGTTTAAGACTTGATTCATGATCCACTAGGATTATGTTTTAGTACTGATGGGATTATGGGTTTGAGACCTTTGGGATTACAGGTGTGGCCTAGGGCGGATAGGCTGAGGCTGAGAACCTGAATGTAATATAAAGAGAGACAGAGACAGACTCATGCTGTTGTTCTCTGCTCCCCTGGTTATTCCGTTGTCTCTGTCGCCATTGTTGCTCTTCCATTGCCATGAACTGCTGCTTGCTGCTCTCTGTCATGTGCCACTCAGCCTTGGAGCCAGCTGAATATGGACTGAAACCTGCAGTAACTGTGAGCTAAATAAACCTTTCATCACTTTGCTTTCAGCAGTGAAAGCAAAGTAACTAAGACTAAGAGTTCAAGCTGGGGCTACACTTTGAGAATCATTTATTGTCTTACACTTTCCTACCTAGGTTTATCTGCTGCAAACCTTTACTGGGTAAATTTCCCATACTACGTTATTTTGTTAAATTATTTCCAGATATTTCAATTATTCAGGGTGTTTGGTTTCTTTCTTTTTCTTTCTCTTTCTCTTTCTCCTTCCACCTCCTCCCTTCCCCCTCCCTCCCTCTCCCTTTCCCCTCCTCCCTGTCCCCCCCTCGTTCGTTCGTGCATTCCTTTGTTCATTTGTGGTTCCAGGGATCAAACTCAGGACCTTGCACTTGCCAGGTAAGCACTTATTCCACTGGGCTATCTTCCCAGCCCCCTGTTTGGTTTCTTAATATTTCTAAATTTTTGCCTTGTTTCCAAGGTTGCCAAAATTTAGGTAATTTACCTTTCTGCTTTGACTTACAAACAAGTTTTGTTTTCTTTTCCATCTCATTTAGGAGCTTGCTTGAGTCCTGCCTCCTTAACAACAGTTAATTTTATTGAGTTTTCTCCATCCAGAACCCCAATAGTACAACTTTATTGACTTACATCTTCTGTTGTCTCTTTAATGGTAAGACCTGTTTTGTGTATCTGCATCTCTTTAAAGCTTTTAATATAAAAATTAAGTCACTGGATCTGCTACTTAGTGAATTTTTGGATTTCTTTAGTTTGGGTTATACCTAGTGGCCACTTAATTTGGGGAAAACATTTAAACAAGAATAATGTCGTGTGGTTGATGAGCAAACAGAAAATGGCACTCAAACATTTAAACAGAAATTTTATCACCAGTACATTGTTCTTATAATGAATACCTAAGCTTTTCCTTTTTGAGTGGCATGTTATTGGTAAATGATGGCCCCAGGGTTTCTGTAAAGGAGGAGCCAGGTGAAAGCTGTAAAAGGCTCAAGTCAACAGTTTTTGACATTGCCAATTGTGCTGATAACCCACCAGTATTATGGACTATTGGACTACACATACAGCTACTTTCTCTTAGTTCAGTGAGAAGAAAAATCAGTACTAATAGTGTTTATATAAGATATCAAGTCTGCATTTTGTACTCTTTGAACAAATAATACGAAGACAACAATATGGAATACATTAATTATTGGAACAGTCCTACTAAACTGTTGTGAAATTGTCTCTTTGCTCTTTCTTTTCATTAAAATTAACAAAAAAATTAAAAATAGGAAATTAAAAACAAAAACAAAAAAGGAGGAGCCAAGAACAAAAACCTGATTGTGGTAGGAAGTGTGTATCGGAAGTGGGTTGGGAGCAGATGGATCTGTCTATCTATCTATGCCTTACATGTTTTTTCTTAGATTATGTATGATTTTACATTTCTTGAGTTTTTTTCTAAATCTTCCCGAAGTTGCCCTCAAAGTTGGTGACTTATTTTTATGAGATGATGAGTGTTGTTTGATCCAACAAATCAGTTAATAAGGTACTATTAAACATTGGCAGATGTTTCCTAGCAAAGCTGCACAGTATTGTCTCTCTTTAGGCCTCCCCCGCTTGCATTGTTTGTGAAGTAACTATATTTTACCTCCCACAGACTATTTCTTTACCCTTTTAGTAGCATTTTGGAGTGGAGGCTCAAGCTTGAATCCAATCCATCAGTTTCCCACTTAACACAGTTATTGAAGGGGAAGGAATATTGGAGATTTGCTAACTTGAGTCCTAATTTTATAGATGAGATTGTCTCGGCCTAAAGCAATAAAATATTGAGAACAAATTCACAAAAACAAAATTGTGGTAAAGCCAAGACCAGACTTGAATTCTCTGCACTTCCAGCTTGGTCTTTTGTGTGTTTCATCACTCCTAAAGAAACCGTTAACTTCATTAAATGGGAAACAGGTTTTGGTTGTTTTTGTACTTAATTTGGGTTTGGAGAGGTAATGCTGTTTAATTTATAGTGTTATTCCCAGTGAACAGAATATATCCATTTTGAAACAAAAAAAATTAAGCCATGCATCAAAAAGCAATATCCATGGGTAATTATTATTTTTTAATTTAAATTATAGGTCTTATTTTCCTAGAGGCTTTGTGAACTCCTGCAATTGTTATTCAGGTTATTAAGATATAAAATGCTAGATATATCTGATTCTCAATACTGGTTTTACAAATTGTCAGCTTAAAAATGTGAAAATAGTAGAATATGAATTATAAACATGTCTGTTGCTGTACACTACAGCTTCTGCAGCCCAGTATTGATGTTTGTTTTCACAAAGAATGGAACATGGAGCTGGTTTCTATGAATGCTTATTGTGAAGCAAGAATAAAATGGACAGTATTTGTATATTATGCATTCAAATTAGAAGTAAACGAAGGTATATAAATCCTGATGGAGCAGTAATACCACAAAATGAGCTATTAACTTGATGCTGTTAACGTTTAGGTTGCCAAACTCTTTGTAACAGTGTGCTTTCTGATACAATATTTATGATTATTAATGTAAAGTTAAGAATTTTCATTCTGCCCTTTTCATTAACTTTAATGTGTAAGTAGCCACAGTTAAACTGCTAGTTATGCAGATAAATGGCAGTTTTCTTAAGGCAATCTTAGGATATGTTTTCTTCGTACAAGTTAGATAACTGTTAGCTGAAAATACTTATATTCTTTCTTTGTTTGTGTATGTTTGTTCGTTTAAATCAGGTGTGTCTGTCATGTAGATTGTACCACAAATGGCAAATGGTTACCTATTTATTTCTAACCCTGAGATTTATCTTAGTTATCTTGGACTCTCTTTCCAGTCAAACCCTGTGCCTTTCAGAGGATAAGGAGCAGGGTAAGATTTATCCTGCAACGCATGCTGTGGGTCATTTAGTTCTAATATACTGTGTTGAATTTCTTTGATTAAATGGATGCTTCCATTAGTATTTTTAAACAGTAAATTCTCTTTTCATATTAATGAATTTTTGGAACTATGAAATGAATGGGTATTTCTATTTATATATCATACTATAAGCTTTAAGCTCAACTATCCCCGTTCTGGGGGAGTCAGAATCATCTAAAAATCTGCTTGTTTTATGTAATCACATACATTTATGTCATGCAGTCATGTGCATTTACTTTCTTATCTTAGTACATCTTTGTAGTTTCCCTTCAGTGTAAAATAAGCATAGAAAATAATAGGCTTTTTATAATTGGACATGACATACATGTGCAAATAGTAAAACCGAAAAGAGAAAGGAGGAATGAAAAAAATCCCAAAGGAACTGGCATTTCTCTTTAAGTGGCAAGCCATAATTTTTAGTAAGCAATTTACAAAGATTATTTAAGAAATACTGCAATTGAGGAGGGAATTTATGTGCAAGTTTATGCAAAGAAAGTGAAGAAAAGGCGAATCATAGTTGGGAAAGTTGCTAAAGGTGTTGACATAACCTTTGAGATCCAAGGAATCTGTGTAAGTCTCAGATTGTGGTTGCATTTCTGAGCTTTCAGTTTTTTTTTTTTCCATAGATGATGATGAATTTAGCCTCTTCCATCTTTTGGAGTCATTACTGTCTACTAATTGAGGGTCTATCTTAAATGTTTACCCCCACGCTTTAGTTTAATCATTTTTTTCCTTTTTTCTTTTTTTTTTTTTTTTTTTAGTTTAATCATTATCTGAAAACACAGAAATTTGGCAAAAGTCATATAACGGGTTTTTGTTTGCATCTTGATGTTCCCCAGAAACCCTCAGGCAGTCATGTTGTTGGACTTTTCAGAGGTGGCTGAATCTAAAGGTTGTCACTGGTTTGTGGTCCAACGCTGTGATTAAGTGTGTGAATGTTACACTTGTCTTAGGACAGGTAGCTTGCATACAGTATTAAGGCATAGAAAGAGGCTTGGCTTCTCTCTCTCTCATTTCTTTTGCTATCTTCTGCCTTTGTGAATTGATGCTCTCTGCCATGTGCTGCACTGCCTTAGATGCAGCTGATTATGAACTGTTTCATCTGTAAACTGTGAGCTAAATAAACCTCTTCTTTAACTTTTGGTGTTTGGTATTTTGTCGTCGTCGTCATCATCATCATCATCATCATCATCTTCATCATCATCATCATCATCATCATCATTGTCATTATTGTTGCCTTCGAGACAGAGTCTCACTATGCAGTTAAGGCTAGGCTTGAGCTCATTTTTGTAGCCCAGGCTGGTCTCAAACTCGTACCCATCGTCCTGTCTCCCAAGTGCTGGGACTATAGGCTGGTATTTTGTCCTAGTGAGAAAAGTAACTAAGACAACATGGAACAGGAGCATTGGTTATGTGTTACACTATCTCTTAGGACCATTGAGTTAAAGTTTTAAGTATATGGTTAGGAATCTAGAAGTTCCTTATTTGATCTTAATTTCAAATTTAGAAAGTAAGAGAATTAAGAAATTCCTAGGGATTAGGGAAGAAGATTCTTTGGACTAGCTTATTAAAAACAAGCACACAAAAATTTGGTAGGAGCCATGACTTGTATTTAGTAATTCAAATATTTAGTACTTTAAATAATGGCTTCAAATAGAGTTTAGGGCCAATTTGCTGTAACCAAGCAATTGCAGTGGTTGATTTTCTCTTGTATGTTTTATGGTCAGTCTCAGCTCATCTATAGCTAAGTGACAAAATGGCAGTGTTTGTGTTCATTAAGATATATTTGTTATTGAGAAAGAAATTAAAATGCTTTTTGAGATTTAAAAAGTACAGTATGAAGAAAACATTCTTTTGCTATAATGTATTTTAAAGGAAAAATCTGTATACATGTAAAAGTCACAGAACCATATTTACTGAACTTGAAATAGTTTTGAAAATTTCCTTGGCAAAACTGATTTATGTGGCTTGAACGGTTCTCATTTTTACTCTTTCTCATTTCACGAACTTTGTCAGTTCCTAACTAAAGATATGCTTTGTGACTCACTGTGCTAATAGGCAAAGTTGGCCTTTCATGTGCTTGCTTTCAAGTAGCCCATCCTGAATGAAACATTGACCTTTTAGTTTAATAGCAGTTTTATTTGAGAAAATGTTCATATCCTAAGAGATGGAAAGTATTTTCAAAAAGACCATTTTTAAATAGTGGTATCCAAATGTCGTATCTTTTTACTTTCTGCACTTTGGATCAGATTTATCAGAAGAAATATATTGTTGTCTGTATTTTATTGATTTAAAAACAAATAACATGAAGCTTAGATCTGCTCAAAGCCCATTATTACTGCATAGTTTATTTTTCTGCCTATGGTTTGACTTGCTATTTTAAACTCTGTATGCTAGGTCATGTTTTGTCTTTTGTTATTTTAAAATCTTGATTATAGCTCGGGCAATTACTTTTTCAGGTGTGACCTTGGGCTGCAAACTAAAAGTTGTGATTCTCCCCTCCCCCTTTCCATTTCTGGAAATACGGCATTAGAAAGACAGCTATGTGTTAGCCCTTTTACTAACCAGAAGTGATAACCAATTTATTTACCCAGTTGGGCATTGCTTCTGGAACTTTCTTGCCCTTCTTGTTACAATGCTTGATGCTTTTTCTTGTTCTCCTTTTTCTCTCTTCCCTTATGGCCTACTTGGATGATGCTCCCTTGTCTTTTCTGCATCTCTTCTTCCACCACAAAAAGTGGCAGGGCTGCTAAAGGTAGGAAGAATGGTATGTGGAAGAGCATACTCCCAAGTTGGATTTTTTTCTCTCATACCACTGCTTTTACACACTCTTACCTTCAAGGTTTTCTTTTCATCCACTAAGCTGTTCACTGTTACTGTGTTCCTGATTGATCATATCTTAGTAGTAAACTTATTGTTCATCTGAGTTTGTCTCTGTGTAACAAGCATAAAACACAGTACGAAGATACGATATTATGCTAAATGATATGTATCAGATGTCAAAAGACAAATACTGTATGATTTTACTTAAACATGGTGTCTAAAGAAGTGAACTCATAGAAACAGAGTAGAACAGTGGTTGCCAGAGGTTTTGGATGGGAAGAGAGATGGAAGTATGTTGGTTGAAGGATTCAGACTTGTAGTTACAAGATGAGGAAGTTGTAAGGGGTACAGAAATTACATTAGACTTTATTTTATAATATTTTATGGTTGATACATGTCAAGAAAGGAGACTTTTAAGTGTTTTAACTTCACATGCAAATGATAAATGTGATATGTGAATTTGATTGTGGCAGTCATTATATGGGTTGCATACCTAAGTGTAAATGACTTTTTTATCAATTATATTTTGATAAAATTGGGAGGAAAAATGCCAAAAATCACAAAGAGAACTTAATCCGTTTTATCAGCTAATTTAGAAAATTGATCTTATTGCTTCATACTAAGATATGGTATGCTGAAGACTTACAAAGGTCTAGTTTTAATTGATTGAGCTAAACTGGATTTTGAACAAAAGTAGTGAATTTTATCCAAGAAAATTTTGCTGTTGTGATTTAAACTGATTGAGAAGTAGCATGACTTTGCTTATATAGATTGATAATGTGTTGTTCCTAACTGGCATGTTAAATTTCAGAGTATTGTTTGATTAATACTAATTAGGTCAAATATTTGTTTTAAATTTTGCTTTTAATGGAGCTGTCTATGTACAACATGATCAAAATATGTCAGAGTTTTACTTGTTTTGAATAGATTAAATTGTGAAAATCATTATCTTGTAGGGTGTGTACTTCAGTATTTCATAGCTAGTAAGTCCACACTTGTGTCCTGTCTTTGGATGAAGAAACCAGAATTCAGGGAGATAAATTTTTACTCAAGGCCTTTCTAGTAGAAAAACAAACTATGGAGACTTTTTTTTTTTTTTTTTTTTTTGAGGTGTTACCTACCCCCTGTAAATTCTCTGCTGTTACTTGCATTGTTTTACAATGAACTTTCTGCTGTCATTTGTATATTTGGTAGTAATGAATTCTTTTAAGATTTGCTTGAATGAGAAGAAAATACTCTGCTGTACTGTTTTTCTAGATTTTGTCTGATCTTTTAAAAGCAGAGACTTGTATCTTTCTCATGTTACAGACCATGAAGTGAGAGAGAAGCAAAATAGAAGCATAGAATAGTGTTGGAAGGAACAGTAGAAAACAGCCTTTTGAGAAAGTTGCTGCTGAGGTCAGTAATGTTATTGTTGGTGGCCATTCGAGGACTAGACCAGCTGGGGTCCTCTATGTCTTGACTTCCTTGTACTTTTCTTTTTACTTTTTTACTCCTCTTCCTTTTTTCCTTTGCTTTCTTAGTCTTTTGTGCCCCCCCCCTTTTGAAATATACTTAAGATGCTATAAAATTAACCCATTTAAAGCATGTAGTTAGTGATTTTAGCATATTTATACAGCTATTCAGTCTAATTTTATAACATTTTCTCTATTGCAAAAGGAAATTATATACTCATACGCTTATTATCATCATCATCTTCATCAACATTCCCTATCTTCACTTTGTTATATCCCAGGTAGTCACTTCTGTGATTTTTGTATAGATTTGCTAGTTTGCTATTTTATTTTTTATGATTTTTACATTTGCTATTTTATATATTTCACATAAATAATGTATAGCTTTTTGTGTCTGACTTCTTTCACTTGGCATCATAGAAGCTCATCTGTGTTGTATATATCATGCTTCATTCTTTTTCTGGAGTACTGTTAAACTGTGACAGCACATTTTTTAATCTGTTCACCTGCTGGTGAGCATTTAGATTGTCTCCATTGTCAGGATATTATGATGAATTCTATTATAAATATTCATGAACACATTTTGAAGGGATGTGTAGATACGGTTTTGGTTTAGTATATGTTGTATTTAAGAGTGGAATTTGTGGAACATTGTAACCCTGTGTTACATAGTAACCCTACGAATGATTAGCAAGTGTTTTCTTTCATTTTGTGGGTTATAGTTTCACCTTCTTGATGGTAATCCAGCATTATGCTGTTGTTGCTTTCTAGCAATACACTTCTGTGAGAAAATATCCTTTCAGCTTCTCAACTGCATTTTTCATTATTCTTTAATATGAGCTAAGAATTTGAAAAGGTTTTGTGTGCCTTATACATTAATTTCTTTGTATGTGCCAAAGGCAAGGTAAATAATAACCTCTAAATTATCAATAATGTATCTAAAGTATATAGGCAGTACTGTTTAGTTTTGTGTCTAATAGGCTCAATGTTCTGCAATAATGCTGAAGTTCTGTGTGTATTTCTGGATCATTCCAAATGGTACTGGTGCTTTCTTGGTCAAAATTTTAGGTAGTAAGTTTGTAACAAAGAAGGGATACCTTTTTGCGTATGTCTTATGGAAAGCTGTTAAGGAAGTATGTAAAATTTGTCCACTTTACTTACCATCGTAATTGAAAGAGATTTTACAAAACATGCACAGTCTTCTGACTGGGAAGACCAAATGTTTCCAATTAAGTCCCAGGTATTTAGGATGTTACAGCTGTGTTCTCAGGACTGCTCGGTGTCTCTCTCTAGTTATTTGCACTTCAATGTGAGTGGCATGTATTTTAGAAAATATAGTTTTAAAATTTCATAAATTGTAAATGCCTTTTTCATAAATCATGGAAAAACTAATGTAAATACAAATAATCTTCAGTCTGCAATACACGATTTTTTGTTAAATATTGAAGTGAGAAGATTTTGGTGTTGTTTTTTCCTTCTCTAAATTCCCTTACAGGCTGCCTTTCCCTTACATGTAATTGTCAGACTGCAGTGGAAGGGCATCATTTTAAAGAATTTGTGTTATGATATCTTAGTCTTCACAGGGCAGTAAGCAGCTCCTTGAATTTATTTTATGTATTTTTTTTTCTTGTTTCAGAACTTTTGTTTGCTTTATTTTATTTTATTTTTATGGCTGGCTCAGCCTGCTGTGAGGGCAGGGCTGGCGCAGCATGTGGTGCCAGGAATCGAACCGCGGTCCCTACAGCCGCCCAAGTTTTCCTAAGCAGGTGCTTTAGACCACTGAGCCATCCTGCCGGGCCCCACTTGAATTTATTTTGAATATTGTTAGTTTTGCAAATTTCTTTGTCACCAGGAAGCTGTTGATTAAATTACTGCTCAAGTGCACTACCTGGTCTTTTCCATAAAGCCTAGGAATTTCCAAGGAACAGTGACCACTGGACAAAACTTCCCCATTCAATTCCATCTTGGCTTTGTTTTCTTGAGCATTTTCCTGCTTTTGCTTTTAGGGAGGCACTTATTTTATCTCCTTTTGCTCTTGGCTGAATTCTAGTTTCTGATGAAGAATTGAAAAGAAGAGTGGCTGAAGAACTGGCATTGGAACAGGCCAAGAAGGAATTTGAGAATCAGAAACGGTGAGTTTCCCAGTATGTTGAGATTTTAGTGCAGTATGCGATATGCATCAAATATGTATACAGAAGAATGATTGTTGTAACATATTTGTGTATGATTGAACTTAACAGTGTCCTATGCATACAGACTTGGCCAGTTTTGGTTTTGGATTCTGCTTACTAGAGCTCTGTTTTTGTCCTCTTTGTAAGCTTGACTAATCTATTATTATTATCCCTTAATAAGTAAATGAATACTAAGCTTTTCTTTCTCATTATCAAAGGACTATATTGAGATTTTCTCTGTAATTTCTGAATCTATCAAGAATGTATTTTAAGATTAAAAATTAAATTGTCTGCTTTTATATAATTTTGTAGCTAATAATGAACAACATATATCATATATAGTACCTGAATGAATAGCACTAATTAGTACTTTACTCACTTAAAAATTAAGATGTTAGTAAAAATTTGTAAAGTTGAAAATTAAAATACTATATAATTCCATATGGTAATCACTAGTCTTAACATTTATTACCCTAGATCTTTTTCTATGGATATGCTTCCATTTTATCATGGTTATTATTGTGAATAGTAGTTAAGAGTGGTCACTGAAGTGTTTTGTAATGGTAGAAAACTGGAAGCAATCCAAATGACCGTGTTGGAGCGCTGGAATGATAAACCACGGTATGTGCCTACATGGGAGTACTAGGTGGTCAAGTAAATCCTTTGCAGGATCCAAAAAGATGTTGAAGAGCTATGAACTGAAAAAAAAAAAAAAAAACCAAACCAAACAAGCAAAAACACAACAACAACAACAAAACCCAAACCAAAGACAATGTGCAAAATGGCAGAGGTTTTCTTTTTTTCTTTTTGTAAAAAATACTACTTTTTAAAGATATTGAAGTATATACTTATGTATAAAAATGTGTGAATACATTTTAATCCAAGATAGTCAAGTGCTTCCCATCTGTGCTATTTCTGACATTTGCATATAGCACAGAGCACATTGTATGGTCATGTGGAATGTCTTTCTATAGTGAGCAGTAGACACATGCCTACCTCAGAATAGATTCTGAGTATGTATTTTTTGTTTTGTTTTGCTTTGCACTGCCTATTTTGTTTGAGAGAGCTAATGTAG
Organism: Myocastor coypus; assembly: GCA_004027025.1. Classification (NCBI taxonomy): domain Eukaryota; kingdom Metazoa; phylum Chordata; class Mammalia; order Rodentia; family Myocastoridae; genus Myocastor; species Myocastor coypus. The sequence goes on from PVJA010023070.1 coordinate 29,481, forward strand.
AGAATTTTTGAATTGGATTTTAGTCTTCACTGGACGTAGTTTTTTCAACATATAATTTATCTTCTGGGCCTGAAGTGTTTCATCCTCAAAATGATAGATTTGAAAAATGTTCTTATATATGCTTTTCTTTTGACAAATTACTAAGCTAACTCACAATTTGCACAAAACATATGGATCAGAATGTAAGTTATAGATTAGGACTTCTATTTCTCAGAAAGTAGAGAAGGCTTAGAGGTTAGGTTTTTAAAAAAATCGAAGGGTCTCTATATTTTAGTAGTCTCCTGTGTAGCATTTTATTATTTTTAATTGGTTAGGCTTATTTGAGTATATAATTAGTGAAGTTTAAATATTAAAAAATTCAAGGGGCCGGGAGATAGCTCTGTGGCACAAGTGCCTGCCTGGCAAGTGTAAGGTCATGAGTTCGAAGCCCACTACTTCTCCCCTCAAAAAAATTCAAATCACATTTTTTTTTTTTTTTTTGTCTTTTTGAGACAGGGTCTCACTATGCAGTTCAGGCTGGCCTTGAGCTCACTTTTGTAGCCCAGGCTGGTCTCGAACTCGCACCAATCCTCCTGCTTCAGCCTCCCGAGTGCTGGGATTACAGGTGTGAGCCACCACGCCCGGCTACAAATCACATTCTTTAAGAAACAGAAAGTCAACATGTTATGGTAGAACTTCTGGTCTTTGAAATTTTATTATTTTTAATTCAATTTTACTTTAACAAGGATTTTTTTGGTTATATTCAAATTTACTTTGGTTATTATATTTCATATAGGTTTTGCTTTGTTTTCTTTCTCTTTTATATAATGCATGTTTTTGTTAAAATAACTGTCACTGGTGTGTGTGTGTGTGTGTGTGTGTGTGTCTGTGCATGTGTTCATTATTTAACTCTTGTTTGCTCTGCCTGGATCTGTGAGAGAGAAAGAGTAGAGGAGATGAATAAAAGGTGCCAGTGAGACCTGATTTCATATCTCATATGGAGTGGGTTTCACAGCCTTGCTCTAATCTGGACAAATGACTATTGATGAAGAATTTCTTTTCTGTCACCCTTAAGGAGAGGAGGAGGTGGTACAGCCTTTATATTATTATTTTTTTCTTTTTTAAGAAGTGTTTTGTTTGAAACCTCCTTTATGAAAACTTCTAGCTGTCAAGTCTTGGCAAAAAAAGTCTGTGTTCATCTATGTGATAGTTCGTAGAGGAATCAATAACTATTTTTTTAAAATCTTTTTTTCCACCAGAGAAAAAACCTTAGAAAAAGTACTAAGATGGTTTTACGTTCAGTCTTTTTAAAGCAGCGTTGTGAAGTGACAGAGCATTTGTACATTATTATGTCTGTTGCCTATATTTGAATAAAGACTAGTGAGCAGCTTTAGAAAATGGCTCCTTGTGCTATTGTACTGGCACTTGTACATGCCCTGATTACCACGCTTTCCTGTTCTCACCTCAGATGCACACAGAACTGTCAACCCATTCTCCGCAATCAGATCTGAACATGGGCATGCATATATTGAAGCTTTGAGTAAACTTGCACAAAAAAGAGTTTGGAATTCATTTTGCTTGTGATACTTCTGTTATTTTTTTTAAATTGATATATAACAATGCTAATTGTACATATTTGTGGGATAGCATTCAGTAGAAGTGTTCCCTGTGTAATGTTTAAATTGGGAAAAGCATATCTGTCTCCTCAAATATCATTTCTTTGTTTTAAAATTATTTGAATTTTTTTCAACTCTCTTCAAATCCTTCCTTTAAAAAAAAAGCATGACACATTTTAAGGTTACTCAAAACCAGAGAAAAGTAAAACAAATCCCTGTAACCCATCCCACAATCTTAGCAGTTCTTGTCTCACCTACACTCCTATTTACCAGGAAAAAGAGTAAAATTTTTAATGGGATAAGTGAACTTTGTGAGAGGGAGAGATCCTGGAATGCCTACTATCTGCCTGTCTCAAATAAGCATCTTGTTTCTCTTAGATTTCTTTGGTTTACAATTTAAGTCTAACTCTGCTTACATTAGGAAACAGGGAAACTTTTAGAAGCATTTAAGATAGTTCAAAGGAGTCAAAAGAAAGAGTAGAGCATTATTAGTGGAGAACTAGGTACTACTACAGCTGTACAGTGTCAAAAAAGGAATAGCTGGTTGGGTGGCTCAATTCCATTGAATTGAAGATAGTATTGATTTTAAGAGGAACCCCCCCAAATGCTACAAATTGCAATACTGCATATATTAGGATTTTTTTTTTTTTTTGTATTTTAGTGCAGGGTCTAGAGGGCTTCACTATGTATAACTGACTCCTAATGATATGCCTGTGTTCAGCTTCCCAAGAGATGGGATTATAGGTGGCGCCACCATTCCCAGTCCTAATCGCTCATCTCAGCATGCCCTTGGGGCCGAGTTGGCCCCACATGCCTGGATTGTACCCCAACCCCTGTGTCTGCCTATTCAGTTGCTTTAATCTGCTGAGCTGTTTGGCTGGTGCTAGGATTTTTCTTACTGAAATAGTACATCAAGAGTAATTTTGGATTTTTAAAAACATGTCACTTACATATGCTTAAATGTAAAAAAGAGTAAGCAAAATAAATTGGTTAAGGCAGTGGTTCTCTACCGGGAGAGGTTTTATTTCTGGTTGGCTCAGCCCACCCTGGGGGTGGAGCTGGCATGGCATGTGGTACCAGGGATAGAACTGGGGTCTCTGCTTCCTTGCCTAAGCGTGCTTAAGAAAATGCTTTATCTGCCGAGCTATCTTACCGGCCTAGAAATTTTAATTTCCAGAGTGCATTTGACAATATTTGGAGACATTTTTGGGTGTTGTACTTGTTACATCATCAGATTTTGTGCCATGAGTATCTTGGTGGCATAGCGTTTGGTAAAAGATTCCTTCATGGTTGTTTTTAGGAGTTTTTCAAGGTGCTGATGGCATTCTGCAGATTTTAATGCTTGGCAACATGCAAGCTATGACTACTGCACAGGTCTGTAAGTTACCTTTAGACATGTGAGAATGTGTCAAAATACATGTCCTAGAATGGTAAAATGCGGCCTATGCATACTGATGACCATGAAATCTGTCAGATTGGAGCCACTTCCTCAGTGTGTTGCCTTAGCTTCTGCCTAGTACAGAAGCTCCTTCTCAGCATCTGATTGGAAGCACCACACAATAGAGCCCCTTAGTGAATTGCTTAAATGGAAGGTATTTTATTAGGCCATTTAAAATTTACCCCAACTCCTTTTAAAGTCCATTACTTTAAGTCTAATGCAATGTGGCATACACAGATCATCCTGAAGAGGTGTGTTACTAGAGCCATAGTGACAACAGAGCTGATTATAAGAATTATGAATAAATACGCTGTGTTTTCATTTAAAAAGTAACATCTACACATGGACTTCCCATTTAGTATATTATGGACTTACTTATCTTTGATAGAAATTTCTGATCTCACCGCTGGGAGCTGAGCCTGCACGCCCGCCGTGGGTAAGCTCCCTGCGCCCCTCTGCCCCGCCTCTGCGTTCCCGCGACTAACTTCCTATTCCAGCCCAGACCCAAATCACACCGCTGGGAGCTGAGCCTGCGCGCTCGCCGCGGCCCAAGCTCCAGCACCAAACCCATCAAATAGCCCGTTTGGCAACTGATCTGGTCCACGAGCCTACCAGGACTACTCAATCCCAAAGCTCCACCTCCACCTACAGACCACATCCGCCAGGATTCACAAAAGCTAGCAGCCAGAGCCCCAACACAAGAGTCAGGAACCTCTGTAGAAGAACCACCTTGGAGTCTCCAGACCAAAGACCCATAGTCACAGCATAATATCACCAAAGTGCAGAGGTCGCTTCCATACAAAATGATAACAACAAGGAGTAGGAGGCAATCTCAGGACCCGTGCCCACCCAAACCAAATACAGAAGACACTATCAGGGAAGAAAATGAGAATTATACAGATGAAACCTCTGAATGGGTAGCATCTGAGGCAGACACACAAGTGCAGAAACTTATAGAGCAACTGAGATCA
>PVJA010023071.1:0-33462 GCA_004027025.1 Myocastor coypus
GAGGAGGAGGAGGAGAAGGAGAAGGAGGAGGAGAAGGAGAAGAAGAAGAAGCAGAAGAAGAAGAAGAAGAAGAAGAAGAAGAAAAGAAGAAGAAGAAAAAGAATGAGGCTATAGAGAAAAATCAGGTCAGAAATAATCTCTTGGATTTAAAAAGAAATTATGATTGGGCTGGAGAGATAGCTCAGTAGAATAAACACTTGCTTGGCAAGCTCAAGGTTCTGAGTTCAATCTCTCTCTCACACACACACACACACACACACACACACGCACACACACACACAGAAATGATGATCAAAATGAAGGACTTGCTAAGTGAATCTAGAGTAGACACATAAAAACAAACAAACAAATAAACCCAAAACAAAGTACAAAGTAGAAGTGCTTAGGAAAATGATGAAAATCACTAATGCCCAGCTGAAAAAGAAATAGAACCCATGAAACAGATTCTAACAGATATCCCGAAGGCTAAAAATTCTACTGAAAGTATGCACAAACAAATGAACCAGGTGAGTCAAAATATCAGATCTATGAGACAAGATTACCGTTAGCAATTGTGAAGAGAAAGATTTCTTATAAATAGCAAGAGGGCATGAAAAATAATCCAATAGCTACAACATGATGCAAAGAATAAAAATATAAGATTGATCAAAGTCAATGAAAAAAGCAGAAGACTGCTCAAATGATGTATAAAACTGGTTCACAGAAGTAGTAGCAGAAAAATTCTCAAATATGCAAGAAAGAATTTGACATATAGATAAATGAGGTATATAGAGCTTCAACTACTCATGACCACAGTAAATGTACACCAAATCTACATATAATAGTCAAGATTCCAGAAATTCAGCATAAGAACAAAATACTAAAAGCTGTTAGAAAAAAGGATCACCTATGAAGCCAAGCCCATCAGAATCACAACAGACTTCTCAAGAGAAGCCCTAGAGAGCTTTAAGCATTTCAGGACCTGAAAGAAAATATCCTCCAACCGAGACTGGTGTATCCTGAAAAGCTATCATTCAAAATCTGGAGAAATAAAATACATACATAGCAAAGAACAACTGAAGAAATTTATGACCACCAAACCAGCCACAATGTTCTGAAGGATATTTCAAGAAGAAATAAAAAAGACTACAATTCCAAGGACACCATTAGAAAGAAGCCAAGAGATAAGACAACTGCAAAAATTCATGGAAATTAAATAACATCCTCCTGGACAACCAATAGGTCACAGATGAAATTCAAAAAGGAATTAGACAGTTTTTACGATTAAATGATAGTAAGATTCAACTAAATAGAGCAGTAGATTAAAGCACCTGCTTAGGTAGACACAGAGGCTGGGGTTTGATCCGGGGGCTGCAGTGCTGGTTCCACCCCTGAGGTCCACTGAGAAGGCGATTGAGACTGGGCATGGTGGTGTGTGCCTGTAATCCCAGCTCTTCAGAGGCTGAACACAGGCGGACCACCAGGAGTCCCAATCTACATAGTGAGATCCTGTAGACTCTGTGCTAAAATATGAAAGAAAAAAATGATAATGCCAGTTGCCAGTATATCACACTGGGACATATTGATGCCATGAAAGCAGTTCTGTGAGGGAAAGGTAGAGTGATGAACTCTCGCATCAGGAAAGCTGAACAAGTTCAAATAAACAATCTAATGTTGAACCTCCAATTTCTAGAGAAAGAACAAACCAAGCTCAAAGCTCATACAAGAGAGGAAATTACAAAGATCAGAGCAAAAATTAATATAATCGAATGTAAGAAAACACCAAGAATCAATGAATTGAGTTTGTTGTTTGAAAGATCACATAAAATATATAAATCCTTAGCCAAATTTATTTTAAAAAGCCTTAAATCCATGCAGTTAGGAATCAAAAGGGTGAAATCACAACAGATCCTGCATAAATCCAGAAGATAATCAGTACTTGCTTCAAGATCTTTTATTCTAATAAGATGGAAATCACAGAAGAAATGAACACATATGAATTGTCAGAACTGGGACTGGCTAGATGGCTCCGTGATCTAAAATGTCTGCTTAGAAAGCTTAGGCAGCCACAGGGACTATGGTTTGATCCCCAACACCACATGCTGTGCCAGCCCCACTCCCTGGGCAGGCTGAGCTGGCCATAATAATAAAAACAAAATAAAACAAACAAGCAAACAAACAAACAACAACAGAATTGTCAGAACTGAAACAAGAAGATATAAAAATTCTAAATAGCCTAATATTAATCAGTGAAATTGAAGAGTGACTAAAAACCTACCAGAAAAGAAAAACACAGGTCCTGACGGATTCACTGCTGAATTTTACAAGAAATTTAGGGGAGACATAATGCCAGTACTCCTCTAACTCCTTAATGAAATTAAAAGGGAAGCAATAATCTCAGTCATACTTGGAAGTATTACCCTGATACCAAAACCAGAGAAGGATCCAAGGAAAAAAGAGAACTACAAGTCAATCTCCATAATAAACACTGATACAAAAATCTTCATTAAGATACTGACAAACAGAATGCAGCAAGTCATCAAGAAGTTTATCATACACCATGACCAAGTAGGAGTCATCCCAGGGATACAGGAATGGCTCAGCATACACAAAGTAATAAACATAGGGTACCATATGTGTCAGTTACTTTTCTCTCATTGCTGAAACAAAATACACAATGGCCAAAAGTCAGGAAGGAAAAATTTACTTAGCTCTATAGTTTATAGAGGTCTTAGTCCGTTATCAGCTTGCTCCAAGGTAGGGTGGCATGGCCAAAGAGCAACAGTTCTTGGCAGCAGAGGATACCAAAATCAACAAGAAAAAGGGTGGGGACAAGCCTGTTTTCTTCCCTCATGTTGTGAGCAGGCTACCCACCTGAGGGCAGCTGCAATACTCACACCATCTCCACGCCCTTCATTTGCATAGGCTAGGGATGTTTATAAACATCATCTGGCCCCTGCTGAGTCACTTAGTTCAACTTCCAAACTTCTCAGATTGACACAACGACAGCCACTGCAACATTTTAGATATAAAAGCCACGTCTGGACATGTCCTTTATACCCTAGGATGTAGAACCTCGGAGTTACTTAAGTCTCTAAATTCTAAAGTTGACGCAACGTATCAACCATTATTCCAAATTAACAGAGTCAAAGATAGAAATCACACGACCATCTCATTAGACACAGAAAAAGCATTTGACAAAGTTTAATACCCATTCACAAAAAAGAAACTACAGAAAATAGAAATAGATAGTTTTTATCTCAATCTGATTGAAGCTATCTATGAGAAACCAACAGCCTACATCATTCCAAACAGTCAAAAACTGAAAATGTTCACTCTAAATTAGGAACAAGACAAGGATATCCGGTATCATCACTCTTATTCAGTATAGTTCTAGAAGTATTATCCAGAACAGTTAGAAAAGTAAAAAAAAAAAAAAAAAAAATAATAATAATAATAAAAGAAATAAAGACAGGAAATAAAGAATTTAAATTATTCTTATTTGCAGATGACGTGATACTCTACATGGAAGACCAAAAACTCTGCCAAAAGATTTGTACATTTAATAATTGAATTCAGGGGCTGGTAGGATGGCTCAGTGGTCTAAAGTGACTGCTTAGGAAAGCTTAGGCGGCTACAGGGACCGCGGTTTGATCCCCGGCACCACGTGCTGCGCCAGCCCTGCCCTCAGGGCAGGCTGAGCCGGCCCTACAAATAAATAAACAAAAGTTCTGAAACAAGAAAAAAAAAATTAAAAAAAAATTGAACTCAGTAGTGTAGCTGGATACAAAATAACTACTCAAAATGAATAGTGCTCACGTACACAAGAAGATAAGGAAAAATAATATATTTCTGTATATACATAGGATAGTTTGGACGATTGCACTGCTGACTTCTGCAGGTCTATTGAAAGGAATAGTTAATACTTAATTTTTTTATTGTTTTCTTCTTTTTAATTTATTACTTTTAAAAAATATTTATTTATTTTAAGTCAATTTTAACAATGGTTGTATTACATATTTTCATCATCAGATCATTTCAGATTAACAGATATAGTATATAAGATTGACCAAACAATTAAACATCAACACTTTCAATATATTCCAACTTTTAGAAACAAATTTTGCCGATTTATAATTGGTAACCTAAACAACTATTTTGAATATAACATTATGCAATACAACAACAATCATGAAATTCCTATTGCTTGGTTTAATGAAGTCTTGTACGATTTCTATTTTTTTATCATCTTATATTATTCAAAAAAGAGAAAACTAGTGCTCCTACATACAAATGACAAATACACTGAGAGAGAAATTAGGGAAAAAAATGTCATTCACAATAGCATTCAGATAAATGAAACACTAAGAAATCACTGAACAAAGGAAGTAAAAGATATCTACATCAAGAATTATAGTGCTCTGAAAATGGATAAAAAGATAACATAAAATGGAAAGATATCCCTTGCTCTTGGGTAGGAAGAACTAACAGTGAAAATGGCTATGCTTCTGGAAGAATTCTACATATTTTTGCAATCCTAATCAAAACACCAATACCACACATCACAGAACTAGAGAATTCCTAAAATTCACTTGGAAGCAGGAGATATCTAGGATAGTAAACACAATTTAGGGGGACATAGGCAAGGCACAATCCTTGATTTGAAATTAAACCACCAAGCTGCTGTGATAAAATTATGATAGTATTGGCAAAATTGAGACCCAAGAATCAATGTGGGACTGGGGAGATAGCTCCGTGGCACAAGTGCCTGCCTAGCAAGTGCAAGGTTGTGAGTTAGAAGTCCCACCCCCAGAAACAGAATCAATGGAACAGATCAAAAGACACAAAAACAGGTCAAAACACACCATGTCCCCTCATCTTAAAAAAGTAAAAAAGCCAAACGCTTTCACTGGAAGAAAGATAGCCTCCTTAATAACTGATGCAAGAAAAACTGGCATTTCACATGCCAAAGATTACAGACCCATGTCTCTCACCATGCACATAAAACCTAAAAACAATGGATCAAAGAGGTGAATATTAGAAAAGAAACACTAAATCTGCTGGGAGAAAAATAGGTAGAATTCTTAAAGACATAAGTATAGGCCATGATATCATGAACAAAATGATCACATAGGAAATATTTCATATAGGAAATATTACAAAATATCTACATCTGGGTTCTCAACTTACCAAAAAGCTTTTGCAGGCTGAGGAGATAGCTCGTTACTCTAAGTGCCTGCCTGGCAAATGCAAGAACATGAGTTCGATCCCCAGTAATGTATGCCATGCCAGCCCTGGAACCCAGGCACCTTATGCCAGCTGTCTGTAATCCTGGAGCTGGGGAGGCTGAGACAGGAGGATCACTATGAGTCTGAACTGCATCGTGAGACTGCCTATCAAATAAATAATGAATAAAAACTAAAAAGCTTTTGAAAAGTAAAAGAAATCATCAGTAGAGCAAAGAGATAACCTGGACAGCAGAAAATAATTTTGTCCAGCTGTTCCCTAAAGATTACTTTCTAGAATATATAAAGAACTAAAGAAGAAAAGGACCATCCAGATTTAAAAACCTAATCCAAAACTGGGCATCTGAGATGAATACACACTCCTCATATGAAGAGATACAAATTAAGGCAATGCTTAGATTGGTTTATCCTCATAGTCCAGTTGGTAATCTCAATAGTTCATTATTTGTGCCTCAGGAACACAGTGGCTTGCATGAATCATAAATAATGCTTTGTGTTTACTCTGTGGCTCATTGACTTACAAATAAATTTTCTGCAAGATTAGAATTCAGGGTAGTTGCTGCCAAAGTCCTTATCAATTTGAATTTGGGGAAATTAGAGAAATCGTGTACTAAAAGAAGAAAAGGTCTTCTATATCACACATCTTAGTTTTGGAGCAGTTCTATAAAGTAAATGTGTGTACATTGTTCTCAAATTATGGATTTCATTTATTTATTTATTTATTTATTTATTCATTTGATTTTTAGAGAAGGGTCTGCAGGGTGTTCAGGGTGTCACTACTAGATTGTTTTCAGCCTCCCAAGAGTTGGTATTACAGGTGCACGCCACTATGTCCAGCCTCAATTGCTGTCTCATTGTGCCCCGAGGACAGAGTCAGCATGGCAGGCCCAAGGATCGAAACTCCAACCCCTGTACCTGCTTGAAAGTAGTTTAATCCACTGAGGTATTTGGTCAACCTTATGAAATATTTTTTTTAACAAAGTTATTTAAATCATATTAACAAATTATGTATGGTAAATATATGGTGATACCAAATATCATTGTTAAATGATAAATTCTCTTGTAATTCTAGAGAAGTATATAAGAAAACTAAGAAATCTTATTGGTAAGTATCACTTTTTGTGCTATGCTCTACATAGTTCTTTAAAATGGATATTTAATTGATAGATCTTCTTTTAGCCTCCAATCTGCTTCTTGATTTTGAATGTTTTCTTTTTTTGTATTACTGTTTAGGTTTGGATTTGGCTATGTAGCTTTTAATGTTTTTAATGTGAAAACATGTGCTCTTGTATTTATCATTCCTTTGTTGTCAACACTGCTATGGTCTGAAATTTCACACTTCTTGTTATTTGTTAAATCCTAAAATCCTATGAGTAGGTTTCAGAGCACTGTTCTTGAGCCTTCATTTTTTTTTTAATTCAGTGAGACTTTTTGATGTGTGCATATGTGAAATGCCTGACAATCTTTACTGCTCTCTATGTTGTCAATTGTATGACAGCTATGAATATACTACGTTTTTATTTTCTATATAAAAATGGAAATAGCTCAAATGCCAATCAACTGATGAATGGATAAACAAGATACCGCTTCCTTTTTAGAAAATATAATGGAGTAATACTCAGCCATAAAGAAGGATAAATTTGAGATATTTCATGGTACATCAATGCATTTTTTTAGCTATGCTTTTAAGGGAAATATATTGGACACACATGTATACATATTGCACTATTTCTCTGGTATGAGAAACTGTAAGTGTAAATAAGAATCAAATGTATAACAGTACGAAATAAGAAGAGAACGTTGCAATGAGGAGGAGAAGAAAAAGAGGGGAGGCGGACAGAAAGGAAAGGAAAACAAAAGAGTGGGAAAAGCATAAAATGGAACCGAAGATTTTATAAATAAGGAGGTGAAAAAGGGCTTGAAGGGAGGGGAGCAGAATGGGAAAAGAATAAAGATATATTATGTACAGATACAAATTCTCTATAGTGAATATAATCATTATACACATCTAAATTGGACCAATAAAATTAATTAAATACATTTTGAAGTTATTTGAATTTGGAATGATTTTTTTTTTCATATAAACCAAAAGTTTTAGCATGTTGCAACCACATTATATTTTATTGTTTAAAAAACATTGTCATAGTCCCAGGCAAGACAACAAGGCCATTCTTTAACTCCTTAGATAGTGGGAATAATAAAATTGGAGTAATTTTAAGTAGCATTTCTCAGCGATGCTCAAGCTGAGAGCTACCCCATGTGGGTGGGACCCTGCAGTTCTCCTTTGCTCTCTTCCAGCTGCGGTGGTACTGCCAAGATGCCAGGTCATGATTTTGAATCCATGAGTCTCAACTTTTACGCACTTCACTTTTGTGCACTTGTAGTTGCTGCCCCCGCACTGTCTATTGTGAGCCCCCTTTGAGTTTTCTGATAACAACCCAAGGAATATTTCAAAGTTTCAACGTTGCCTGCCAACTTCTAACCCTGTTTGCAATGTTTCAAACTTTGGCCATAAAATATGCTTATGTTTACAATTGCTTAAGTATTTTATCTAATTCTCCCTGGTTATTGAGGGCAAACAAACACAAGAGAATGCAAATGTCAAAGTGGTGACTCGAAGTGTGCATTTCATCCAGTGAACATATTGTAACAAACTGAATCATTTTTGGTGTAAGAGGGGGCTCTGGCCTCTTTCAGCCTATTAAGTCAGGCACACGAGTCTGTTCGCTTGTGAAGGACGAGAAGACAAGGATAGGACACATGATACGTGAGAGATACACTGTTCACGTACGGATGCGAAAGAAAGCATTGCTAGGAATTTTATATGACTACTTTCAATTCTGTGAAAACAGAAGCCCCATGGGAGTTCATGGTTTAGCCTGCATACTTTTGACTTTGAGACATATTTAAGGGTCAGCACGGATAGAAAATTAGGGTACTAGGAGTGCAGAGGAAAGCGATATAAATTTGTGATTAAAGGTACAGGTGACGATAGTAGTGGTTGGAATCTCTGGGGGCAGTGAAACATCAGAGCAAGGCGAGGAGAAAAAGCAGCAGATTAACAGGGACAGTTCTGGAGGGTGTGGGAACAAGCATGGCACTAGCTTTCATTCTCTCCTCTTCTGCCCACATGTCTGCCAGGATCAGTACATGAAGATGACCACTCTTTAAACAATTGTGATTGAGCCTGGTAAATATTTCTGGAGCAGGGGCTGGGGAGGTATCTTGGTGGTCTAAGTGCCTGCCTGGCAAGTGCAGTGATCAAGATTCCGTACCTGGTACCATGTGCCACGTCAGCCTTGAGCTGAGCTAGTCAAAACCAGGTGTGGTGGCCCATGCCTGTAATTCCAGCCCTGGGGAGGCTGAGGGCTGAGGCATGTGGATCACTACAGGTCTGAGTTGCAAAGCAAGACCCTATACAATATACATATATATTTCAGGAGCAATTCAAACAGATTGTTTTAAATCCTGAATCACTTATTTAAATCAAGAAACACAAAGTGATAGCTCTTTAACTTTTCAATAGAGGGACCAGGTTAAGAATTTTGTTGAAAATTGATTGAACAGTTTCTCTTCATATTTGTCAGATTAGGTGGATGATAACTTTCAGCACAGAGATTTCTGAAGTGAACTTCCCTTCATTAATATTTTCACTATTTTACCCTCTAGATTCCCTGGCTAAAATCCATTTGTTTTCCGGAGGTGGTAGCAGCACACATTTGTAATCGTGGCACTCTGGGAGGCTGAGGCAGGAGGAATGCACATGGCAGCTCAGCTTGGGCAATGTAGCAGTTTATCAAGAACTTGTCTTAAAATAAAATAAAATAAAATAAAATAAAATAAAATAAAATAAAATAAAATAAAATAAAATAAAATAAAATAAAATAAAAATAAAGTAAGAGTTCAGGATGTAGCCCAATGTGAAGGTCCTGGACTCAATCCCCAGTAGCACAAAACAAAAACAAAACTCATTTGCTCTCCACACTGGGTTTATTTGATTATAAATTCTTAAACAGGCTGATGTGGTGTTAGGAAAACTTGCAGCCTTGCTGCTACGAATGGAGTGATTTCATGACATGAGCAGGAAGCAGTTGCCATCAGTGAGTGATGAGCAGACTTCTTGAAGTTGTGTTGTGTTTTCTGGTTTCTGGAGGGCTGTTTCTATGAGGTGGGCATCTACAGGGGCCAGTGGAAGCTAGCTCCAGTCACACAGCATGAAAAAAGTCCCACTATTATTCAAATTGAGCTGGGTCTGAATTAAGCCTCCTTTGTTCCAAATGAGATTTTCCCTACAAAACAACTTATTTGTAAACAATGGATTCCACTTTCAAAAATGTTTCTTGTTTTCTTCCTAAGGAAAAATCCTGCCCCCCTTTGTAGTTGTTGAACTTAGAATTTCGGGACACAGTAAAATCAATTGCATACAATAACATGCATTTTCAGAATTGCTCACTAGATTTTTTTTAAAGTTGTATTTCTTTGTTACCTGAAGATGTCCTTTGTAAATTGGAGTTAAATCCATCAGCCTCATTTGTCTGCAGGTTTTTTTTCCTGTGGTTGCTCAGGAGATAGTTTACCAAGAAGAGTTATTTGCACCCAAGCTAGTGGAGGAGTAAGGCAAGAGCCATTAATCTATTCAAAAAAATTATTGTTTCCCTCCTATGGGTCAGTGCAGTCCTGAAACCTATAATACTAATAGCCAACCACATACATAGACAGAAGTGATGCAGTAATTTTCTGGTTTGGAGAAACAGGTAATGAACAGATGACACAGTGCTGAAGCCAAGTATATAAATTATAGCGCAATGGATGAGTCATGAATGGCATAAAGAAAAACAGAGAAAGGTGATGGAGACAGAGAGGACCAATAATTGCCAGCAAGGCCAGGGAAGCTCTAAGGAGATGACCTTGGGCATCTACTGGGACACCACCAGTAGAAGGCTGAGGAATTTAGTGAGAATATTTTGGATCTGCTTTTTAATACACAAAACATATTAACACAGCATTCAGGCCTCCCGCTAACTCTGTGAGGAGGGCCTTACTGTCCTCATGTTCAGTCTGCGAAGGTGAAGTGGAGGCAGTGAAATGATGAGACTGGCACCAGGCTGGGTCGTGACTCAGGTTCCCATAGCCCAAGCGGTGTATCTCATCCTCCCACTGTGGATCAGAGCTGCGTGCACCAGTGCACTCACAGGAGTCAGGGAAGCTAGAGGTTGTGAGGAGCTGCTATGAAGGGCGGGCCCTCAGAATTTGTCACTTTGGGGAGTGCACAAACGGTTCGGTATTGCCCCTTCTGTTTGCGCCAACTCAGAGAATGAGCTAAGACCTTAGACACTTTGGACGTACCAAATCACCTTTATTTGAAGGCATTTAAAAATAATCTGAAAGGGCCAGGGAAATAGCTCCAGGGCACAAGTGCCTGCCTGGCAAGTGCAAGGTCGTGAGTTCGAACCTCTGTCCTGAAAAAAAAAATCTGAAGACTACCTTCATTTAAGACGATATCCATTAACTCTCTGCATCAAGTCATGCCCCGGGTAGCTGGGAAAGATGTGTGAAGTAACTGCCAGTAAACAAAATGCGCAACATGCCTTCTCTGTTCTTTCTTTTCCATTTAAACTGGAGAATTCCAACTTTGTGTAGTTCCCTCCGGGAACAAAACATCTAACTGTGTTCAAAACAGTGTCGTTATCTTTCACTTTACCCTTGGGCAACGAAGAGAAAGTACTGTGAGCTGGCAGACACCGTTTTCTCTCACACACCCTAGCTGTGCCTCTGCTAGGAAACCTCACTTTTCACTCCCGGAAGAATGTTTTCCGCTTTGTAGTCTGGGCTCTCTGGTTCCCACATTCTCTCGTAATTTCATCCCAGCCCTGTCCATTGCTTTCTTAAATAAACACTGTTCAGCCAATGGCAGAACCGGAACTTGTTTCTGGCTTCCTGAGAGTGATTTTACTTGACATGCAGTGAGGCTGCAGAGCTGAGCTCTGATTCTGCCTTACAGAGAATACGGGCTGCTGAGGAAAATCCGCAGGCACTGTCATTATCCACTCCCTAAGCGGTGGTAGGCACCAGTCATTGCCCAGGGCATTCTTTTCTTCTCCTGTTTGAACAGGATCCCTAGACTCTCAATCCACAGGAGCCATTGCCTACTGCCACAGCCAACTCAAAAATATGACTTCCTTTTTATCTCCAGTGTATCAGAATGGTTTTCTAGTGATGGCTGCCTTTATTGTGTCTACTGTCAACGTCAAAGTAATTTTAAAATGCCCTCACATTACTCTTAGTATCAACAGGGCAAACACAATGGAAAATAAGTTCCATAGTTTTTGGAATGAGAAGACAATATGTTGGAGTTTGGGAAGACAGGCGTTTAAGAAGTGTAGACATGAACTCTTTTAAAAATTCACTAGATTTTGCTAGTATGATCAAACACCAGATTCAGAAACAGTAGGACACAGTACTTGTGTTTGGCGATGGTTCTGACCTACCTTCATGCTACAGTGGCTATCTAGGTAAGGCTGGGGAAGAAAGAGCTGAAAACATCACTTGGCAAAAGCTGGAAGCAAACAGCCAACTTGGTGACAAGGCCTCTGGTCCTCCTTCCAGGAAACTTTCCTGTGGTTGATCCTCCTGAGAAGAGGAAGGAAAGTTTCTTGGACTCTGAGTCAGGTGCTTTGCCTTTTGGAAAACTTACCTCAGGCTGAAAGATGATGGTTGTCCTTGGAGGTTTGAGCAGCCAGTTCCTTTCCAACCTCTGTTCTCAGGGTGACTAGCATTCCCATTTTCAAGAGCTGAACTGGCCCATCTGGCCAGGGCAGGAGGGGACTTCCCTTATAAAGACCCCATTTGTAGCTTATGGAAAAGAGCTTCTGAGAATGTTTAAAAGTAAGTTAGCAAAATATTTTTTTGGAGGCACCTCATTAGTTTTAACAATAAATACTTAAAACTGGGAGTAATGATTTGGCAATTATAAGTCAAAATTCCAGTAGAGCGGGAGCCCTATTTCAAGAAAACAAATACTGCTGATTCCCATTAGCAAAGCTGTGCTTTGAACTTCTTTAGAGTTTATTTTCCCCCGGGACCTTTAAGCACTGGGCAAATATCATTGCATCAACAAAACCTGTGTTCATAGATGGCTCATGCCAAAGGGCCCAAAGTGTCCAAGACTGGATGTTAGAGTTGAGGTAGAGGTCTTGCCCTGACCATCCTTCTCACATTACGAGTGCTATACAGGTTGGATGCACCCAGGCAGGATGGGCTAGATACCATTGTGATTTCTTGTCGCTACGGATGACTGAGTGACCTGATCTATGGTGTATGTTATTGTAGCATATCAGCTGCTCTGTGCTATAATTTATGCACTTGTTCACTCATTCAATTAGTTGGCAAATGATAATGACTGCCTACTCTATTCTAAAAGCTTTGTCCTCGCCAGCAAAGAAGAGCAAGATAGTGTCCCACCTTCAGGGCTCTCTAAGTCTAGCACAGAAAACAGACCCATGTGAACATGTTCTAACAGTGCAATAGGTCAGGTAGAGAAGTGTTCTGGACTTTCTGATGCACCAGGTGAGTTTTCTAATGCTTATGTGGGACAAGCAGGAAGTTTCAGGGGAGCAATTTTCTCAAGGTGACAAATAGCCCAGGTACTGTTTGGACACCTAGAGTGATACGACTTCTTTACCTTCCTCTTTAGTGGGGGGCAAGTCATTCCAAAGTTAGACAAACAAAAGGGGCCTTTGGTGATGTAACCTAAAAACAATGGGCAAAAATTCCTTGGGCATGAAAACATACAGAAGAGGTGCCACGAGGTAGTCAGTGGTGGTAAGATGAAGGTCATGATTGGTTTACCAGTGCTCTACTGTCCGGCTGGAGCATGATCTGTCTCTTTTCCCTGCCTTATAATTGCATTTCTCCTGAAAACTCTACTTAAGGCCCACGTTCTGTGGGCAGTGCCCTCTAACCTTTCAACTCTTCAGCCTGGTTTTGTTCTATCACTTTTTCACTTTACCCCTCCTGTTGTCCTCTTTTTTCCAACACAGATTTTATGATCCAAAATGAAAAGTACTCTTCTGTAAAGATCTTGAATTCCTGATCTTAACACTCTGTAGTACTCACTCAGAAAACCCTAGCTGTGCTTGTACCCACCTGTATTACTCGGTCCCTGCACCCAAGCACATGAGCAAGACAGCCACACTTCGGTTCACGAGGACACATCTTGAATGTGCTACAGTGCCTTAGAAGTGCTTGCAAGCCCATACTCTTGCACAGAGTGTTTCAGTAACTCAATCAATTTCCATTTGGTGAGCACTTACTTTAGATCTGGCATAGTGAGAGGCTCTAGGGTTAAGAGCAGCAAACAGATGATATGTAAGCAAACACCAGGTAATACTAAGAGCTACACAGGGGATTTGGCATGAATTCACAGAGGCCTTGGCTGACTGCTTTGTACAGATTGTTTTAGGAAAACCTCACTGATGAGAGACATTTAAGCAAATATCTGAATACCTGGAAGGAGCTCACATGTGAAGATCAGAGGGAAGAAATCCTAAGCAGAGGAAACAACTGGAGCAAAGCCTTGAGATGAGATTGAGCTCATCTTATTAAAAAATAAAGAAGGCCAGTGTAGCTAGACCAGAGGGGACAAAAAAGAAAGCAATTTAAAGTTAGAGTAGATAGATTTAGGCATAGAATGGCAGAGAGTTGGAGATTTGGGAAGTTGTACCAAACAACCTTGATTTTCAAGCCAAAGGGAAATCTCACTTCCCTTAGAATTCAGGGTGTGACGAAGGTGTTGGGTAGACTAAAGATAATGGCTGAGTTTTGGCACTGTTACAGATAATAAGCATGGGAATAAGCTAGCTGAGGATGGGGTTGTGCTTTGGAGGCTGGCTCTTTGGCTCCTCTGTAACTGAGATCAGAGTCTGTGGGTGCTTTAATTTTCCCAGCTCTGCACAGAATCTGGGGACAGTGGTTTGGGGTTGGATTTGGAAAAAGGACATGATCCAAAGGAAATGAGGCTGAAGGTGTGTAAGTAGTTTGAAGGGCACATTTGGAGCTCAAGTTATGACAGGAAAGAGGCTAAGAGGGGTAAGAGCATGAGGCCAAACAGAGAGATCAAGAATTCTGTAGGAGAGAGAAAACAGCTACAGAGTGAATTTTCAATAACTTTGTTTTTTAAGCCCCACCACAGCATCCTGAGTTCTAGCTCAGAGCCTGCTAGGGTAGCAAATGGAGACAGCAGCTGCACACCTGGGCTGCCGGGAGATATCCTGAAGCTCTGTTTCAGCGGGGTTGCTTTGTCTAGCAAAGGTACTGTTAGAAAGTTCACAAGCCAGGGTCTTGGAGAGAAGAGAGCTAAGGAAAGAGTGAAAGAAGAGGGAACAGAAGAAAGCAGCCCATGGCCGAAGCGATGGCTTGTTCTGTCTGTGATCGACCATGCTAATGATGAGGCCAGTGACACAGCTCTGCCCTCCCAGGACTTTGTCATCTTACCTGCTGAAGCTCCTGAGGAGGCACCTGAGACTGTGATGTGTAGGAAGGCCTACTGCTCACGGGCAGCTTATTTTGCTGCATGTAAAACTTTTCACTTGCTGCCTGCCTTCTTTCAAGATTCACTCGGTACGCAAGCAGTGACCACTTTGTAACACAAAGCAAACTTTGGAAGATAAACACCTTTTCATATTTCATTGTATGATAAGTTTTGCAATAAGTTAGCCTGAGGCTTTATTTGTATGAAAATATTCAGCTATCACTCTCACTTGACCAAACCTAAAATTTAAATTTTCAGGGAGTTTTTTTTTTTTTTTTTTTTTTGAGTCATTGCCATCTTTCTTAGATTTGACTAAACAAAATTTGTACTGATTTTACTACTTTTACATTTTACTTTAACAGGCTAAAATTCTGTCATATCACACAGTTTCATTCAAAAACAATGATCTTATTATTAATAAGGCATTTGATGAATAATTGTTGATCGACTGGTTGCTTGGCCTTTCACTACTCTACCCAGGGAAAGTTGAGACAGTCACCTTTAAGGCTGTTCCAAGGATGTTAGTTAGGAAAAAGAAAAAGAAAATCAATGATCAAAAAGGTTGGAGATGCTAAGTAAAACCATGTTAAGCAGCTCTCTTAATGCTGGCTTTCTGAGAGATTTTAGCTAGGTACAGAGTACTAAGAATTTTCAAGAACAGGATAAAATATGCAGTTGGTCTGTATCCTTTTGAACACAGAGTTCTTTTTTATTGGAGACTCTCATGGGACTGGTATTAAGTAGAATATATCCGGTAGCACAGAGCATGAAGATTTACAGTGGAGGTGGAAGTGGAAGGAAATACAGAATAGTGCTTGGTACACATGGAGGCAAGGTATCTAGTCCTTCTTCTGTTCCATTTTGGAAATTATTTTATTCATTTTTGTATTCCATCTACATGCTAGCCTTGCTATTAGGTTAATATTCCTAAAATACAGTTTCTCAAATCATTTTTCTATTCAGATGACTTCAAGTGATCTAAAGGTATGGCCCGTGGTATCTTTCAGATCTATATCCATCCATCCATCCATCCATCCATCCATCCATCCATCCGTCTCTCCTTCCCTCTACCCACCCATCACCCATCCATCCATCCATCCATCCATCCATCCATCCATCCATCCATCCATTTTCTCCTTTCAATGTGACCTATATTCCTCCAACCAAGAATGAAAGTTTACTTCCCAGAGTAAGATGGGTCTTATAACTGCCCCAACCAAAAGGGTATGATGAATATAATGTACATGACTTTTAAAGTTAGAAAAAAAGAAGATAAAGCTTCCACCTCTGTCTCTTATCTCTCTCTTCTCACCCTGTCTTTCTTTCTATCTTTACATCTCTATCTCTTTCAGTGCTTTCCCCTGAAATGCAGCTGCTTGCTGTGAGGAATCTGGGCTAGCTCACTGGATGAGACTGTGGTAGAAGTGCCTGAGACCTGTTTGGAACCACCAGCACCAGCCTTTAGAGTGAGAATGACTGAGATTTCTTGTTATTCTAGACCTCAGCTTCCAAAACTTCCAGGCGAGGCCAGACACTGGGCACAACAGACAGGCTGTCCCTGCCATGTTCTGTTTGAAATCCTATCCACAGAAACCAGGAACATAATTTACAAGATCTTATAGTCACAAAGTTTTGGAGCAGTTTAGTGCACAACCATAACCAGTCTTGCATTCACTATTGGGGATCTAACTTGGGTCCTTGTGCTTGCCAGGCAGGCGCTTAGACTGCTGAGCTATCTCCTCAACTCCTTTCACCCTAATTCTTTAAGACTAGTTCTATCATGGCAGAAGAGGACTGTACATAACATCATTTGGAAAAAAAGTTCTGTCAGTAAAACAAAATGAGTTGGAGCTTGACCAAAGGAATAAGAAGCTCAGACAATCATGAAGGACTTTAAGGGCTATCTGAGAAGACATGATAGCATCTTCAGTTAATTAAAGCCAGGCTCTGGAAGGATTCTTCACTGACCTAATGTGAATAGCAGGCAAACTTTGGAGGACTCACAGCAAAGTGTTAGTGGCAGAGAGTACTGGGCCATCAAAGGCCAGTGTATTCTCTGTCACTAAAGATTTCCAAATGCAGTCTCTTACGTAGATTTATGCTGCAAACAATAATTGGAAGACATGAAGCTGAATTCAGGGACTGCTCCATCTTTTAGCTTCCATGCTATTTTAGTCTGAAGTTAGAGGAAAGGAAAGCATGTATGTATTCTAAAAGAGAAGACATTAAAGGCAGGGGATTTTTTTGTGATTTGTAGGAAGGGCTAAAGAGCAAAAGGGAGAGAATGGAGATGTGAAAGACACAAAAGCAAGAGGACTTGACACTAAGCCTCAGGGTGCTGCCGGAGTCCTGTGTGAAACGCCCAGATCTGCATCTTCCAGGCTTTGTTGGAGGCATTTTGGGATAGGGCTGGATGGGGAGCAGCATGGCCCTGGGCTGCGTGGCCCTGGACTGCATATACCCAGGCTGCAGGGGACATCTTTTAGTCATCCTTCTCTTGCTGTCACCACTGACGCCTGCCACCAGAGGCGGAAGTGGAGACATTTTCTTTTTTCAATTCTCTACCCCACTGCTAATGCCTCCTGTTGGCTGTACCTAGCAGGATGCTAGGGAAATCTCAGGAATGCAGCCCCAGGGCTTCCTACCCAGTAGCATAGAGCAGAGTACATCAAGGTGGGGAGGGGAGAGGGAACAGACTGGCATCTGGGCCCACAGGATCGGTAAAATGAGCATCCATCTTTCACGTGAACAATTGTAGTAGCTCCATCTGGTCTGTTCTGGCTTTCTTTCTTTACGATACACCTAGAAAATAAAAATTGAACTGTCACCTCTTTGCTAAAACCTCTCCACAGCTTCCTACTGCTGTTCTTCTGCATTCATGGTTTGGAAGGCACTGTGGGTCTGGTCCCTGTTCACCTTGATGCCGTTCTCTGGCACAAAGTTTCCTCCTGATCTCTGCAACACTGCTGTAATGGTCTTCTTTAGGTCTCTAGAATGTGCCAGGCTCCTTTTCTACCACAGTTTCTTCCTACCTGTTTGTCTTTCTGTGATGTATGTCCCCACTCTGGATAATCCACACATCCTTTGTTTAGAATTCAGTTCAATTACTCTCTTCTCTCAGAAATTTTTCTGGTTTTCCTTGCTAGGTCAACTGCACTATTTTAATATAAATATTTCTAACTCTTACCTAATTTACTTCTGTCTGTTCATGCTTCCCTACTGACATACACACACACACACACACACACACACAGAGAGAGAGAGAGACACAGACACAGACACAGACATACACAGATAGACAGACACACACACACAGATAGAGATAGAGAGGCACACATTTAATTTCTGTTTTTGTCTCTAGGCATAAACTTTATGATTTCAAGAATTGTATCTTTTTCTTTGTTCCTCCTTGTTCACCCAACACCCAGCATGGGACCTTGGGTGTAATCTTTGTGTATTAAATGAAAAAATGTACAAAGGCATGAGTATATGATTTGATAATTCATTCTTTTTTTTAAAGATTAAATTCATTTACATATTTTATTTGGAAAGGTTTACACCAGTACAGTGAAACTAAACTTTAGAATAGATGTCATAAGTTTAGATATCATCAGTTTATCATAAAGACATGGAAATTATGTACATGATGAAAGACGGCAGAACTTCAGTGGAATGGGCAGCATCGTGTGATGCCATTTCAACAGTGATTTACTTCACTCTACGTATTTTCCAAGAATGTCACCATCTCTAAATAAGAAATAATCCTTGTCGTCTAGAACTACTTTGGTGCCTCCATATTCTGGAAGAAGAACTTTATCTCCAACTTTCACACTAACTGGTTGGATCTCTGCACACTTTCCCTTAGAGCTGGACCCCACAGCTACCACAGTTGCCTGCAGCACTTTTCCTTGAGATTTTTCTGGAAGCATAATGCCTCCTTTGGTGACCGTTTCAGCCGTGCTCCTTTCAACCAATACGCGGTCAAACAGCGGGAGAAACTTCCGAAATGCCTGTCCTGCCATGGCTCCTACTCCGCAGCTCACTCGCCACCACGCCGCCGCCGCCGCCGCCTCCGCAAAGAGAAACCTACTTTTTGGCCCGGGACACGTGAAAAGGCCACCTGATAATTCATTCTTATTGAGTGAAAGTTTAAAACATAGGAGCCAACAGCAGTTGTCTTCTTTTTATTGTGCTCCTGAAATACTGAATTCACTGCTGGGCTTATCACTGGTAGCATTTAAATATTAGAAAACTGACACGCCTTTTTCCCCCCTATCTATTCTGGTTGAGATGTATGTCTATCTCTATAAAAATATAATTCACCTCGGAAGGTATTTTGTCTTTTCCTTAAACTCCTGAGACCCCAGTTTCTCCTAAAGGCTCCATTTCTCATCTGACTCTCCCGTGGGAAAAGCCCTGGAAGAATGCTGCCTTTTCTGGGTGATTTTGGAGCCTAGAGTATTCTGGGGATAGAAACCCAAACTAGAATGGTTGGAGTTTGCCATTGGGAATTTACACCACTTGACTCTAAGACAGTGGTAATAGGAACACAGGGAAAAGTAGATCAGGGTCTGAACTGCAAAAATTTCTCAGGTCTTACTGGAAAGCTACTCAAGGAGGGAGAGACAAAAAAAATTCTTAACAGTTCTCTATCAAAGTTCTTTCTTTCTTTCTTTCTTTCTTTCTTTCTTTCTTTCTTTCTTTCTTTCTTTCTTTCTTTCTTTCTTTCTTCCTGTCTTTGGTAATTATGCTTGAACCTGGTGAAGAATTGCGGCACCTCTGGTCCCCCAGTCAGTCAGCATGGCGGTTGGGTTTGGTAGTGGAGGGCCCCACTGAGTTTTCTGTCTCCCACAACACCACCCTCTACTAGGCTTGAGGTTTATAGAAGATTATGATATGTGCAATAGAAGAGAAATATATCACTACTCATGAGTGACTATCATTGTCATTTATTCTTGTCCCTTCAACCATAGTTGAAGTGTCCTAGTCAAGGAGTTTAACTGACTGGGGACTCCCAGCCTCTGCCAGATGGAGGAAATAGGAACCTGAAGGGATATATTTTTGCAGTGTTTACAGTGCATGAAAGTTTCCTTAAATATATAATCAGAGGTAATTAGACTATGTGGTATAAGAAGGGGCATAAACACTATTGACATGCTAGTCTCGGAATAGGCACCATCTGAGTTGATTTGCCTTTGACAGTTCCTGATTTTCGATATTTTTGATATTTTGGGAAGCAGATGTGATGAGGGTTAAGAAGTTTAAGCTTGAGAATAACATTACTTGGTTCCAAAACAATATTGCTGTTTGCACATTCTTAGTTTCTTAGCCTATGGAGATGCACAGGATGTGGAAGGATATTGTCAAGGTAGGGCTTAGTAAGTCAGGCGATTCAGGATAAGAGGGTTGTACTTTCCACCAGACTGATAAACGAACTAAAGATACTGAAATTTTGCTATGGGCATTGCTGGCATTTATCCTCATTGATTTTTTTTATATTTATGCTTTTCAGTCTTAGGCAGCTGTGATAGCAAAGCATTTTTTGTACCTGTTAGAAGTCTAGTAAAGCATTTTTTTAGTATTGTGTAGCAATGACCATGTAACAATATAAGGACAGTATGACTATCAGCAACTACAAATAGGAACAAGACACACCTGATATGTACAAATGTGTGTACCTTTGTTTTTATGTCTAATAGCTGGTGTTGTGTGGCCGTGGTATCTTAGAGTGAGAGTTAGGGTATTCTGAGCTAGCCAAGCAGGGATGCCAAGGCTAGGAGACTTGCTGTGCAGCCCCAGGTAAATACTTCCAGGCCTCACTGCTTGTGCTGCTTGTTGTGTAGCCATTTCATTAAGAGCTTAATTGTTAAAAACAGCATTGATCATTCTCGAAAAATGAAGTTTTTATGATTTAGGAATTTGGGAGTGGCTTGGCTGACTGGCTTTGGGTGTCTTGTGCAATAATGACGGCAACAGTGACTGAGAACTTGGCAGAGGTCAGCTTCAGAGGTGGCCCCCACTTGGCTGCTGGCAGAATGCCTCCATTTCTTGTCACATGCATCTGTCCTCATGACTGCTTGAGCATCCTCCTGACATGGCAGATGAATGTCCCCAAGTGAGTGATCTGGGAGAGGGCCAAGAGCAAGCCTGTATGCCTTCATCTTGAGGGCCATTCTACTTTACTTTTAAACCATTAACACTCAGGGCAAGAAGTGACACTACAATCATCAAAGAACATGGGACATACTTTAAAAATATTCCCTTGCCGATGTGACCTGTTTTACTTTGAAGAGCTTATTCCTTATTTGTACCACAGAGACTTGTCACTTCATCCAACAGCCATGGCTAGTTTTCTATGCTTCTGTTTTCCTTGCTGAGCAAGATACCAGGTATGTCTTACAAGGAATCTGACTGAACCTGCATCTGGCTTCTAGTGAAACTTGGTGATCAGCTTCCATTGCTTCAAAAAAGAGGCTTCAAAATAAAATCAGTAATCCAAGAAGTTGCCCTCCTATACTGCTTTCCTGAAAGAAAGTGGACTATTTTTTTTTCTTAAGAATTCAGTGATTTTTTCCCCCCTCTCAAGTGGTCTTTGTCAGGGCTATATGCTTTAATTAAAATTTGCATCTTAATGGGAATAGGTAAAAAAGGTGTCAGTATTTGAAAAAAATCTGGGCTCCTGATGCAGATGTACTAAATGAGGAATCAAGTGTCCTTAGGAAGGACTGACTAGTTCTAGGCTCAACCTGTGACCAGGGCTTGAGCCCTTCCTGGTTTAGACATCCTTGTCAGATTTGCTGTCTTTATTCCTTCACAGGAATGTCCTTGTTTAAACTTGTTTCTTCAGGGGGCTAGGGAGATAGCTCCGAGGCACAAGTGCCTGCTGGGCAAGTGCAAGGTCGTGAGTTCGAATCCTGGTCCCACAAAAAAAAAAAACAAAACAAAAAAAACCCAAAAAACAAAAAACTTGTTTCTTCAGGAAAAACCCTCAAATAGTCATGTCCATATTGTTGCCAGCTCCTTTCTTTTTGTTATCTAGGACCTGAGCCCAACACTACCTGTTCATAGAGGCTGCTTCAGACTTCTCAGTCCCTTCACTTTCCCACTAGCAGGCCCGCTGTAAGAGACCATCTTGCTTTATTTCTTCCAAGACTCTATGACTCTGTGAATTTACTTGAATTGTGTTCACTTTCTTTGTTTGTCTACCTCACTCTTCTGGAGCATAGGGGGTACGGGAGTAATGACCTTACTTTCATTTTCTTGACCTTATCAGGATTTATAGATGTGTTTGTTGTGTACCAGGCACTCAGTAAATAATATTGGCCAAATGAATGAATGAGTGACGAATACAGATTCTACAAAGAGACTTCAGATTCAGAAAGATATGAAGAAACCAAGGCTTGAAGTACAGACTGGATTGTCTGTGTGTGCAGGGAAGTGTCTGGGAAGGTGAACTTTTGCTCATCTGGGGAGGTGGAGCCTCAGAGTCATGGCATCTTGATAGCAAAGAATTGTGACCTTCTTGGTCTCGAGGTGGGGCACACTTGTTGCATGGCTTTTTCTGCATAGATGTAGCGATGTGAGCCCTTCTGCCTGGCCAGCTCATCAGGCACACATCTTTAGGCTGCATTCCCCCCTCTGTTGCCTCTTGCTTGACCTCATGCATCATTTCAGACTTCCTTCTTCAACTCCATTGTCAGATACAGTTCATGTATATCTTCCTCACCCTCCTAAATAACTTACGCATTTATAAAACTTTGGAGTATCTGTTATACATAGTTAAAAAATGCAGAGGTGATAAAGGAAAAAAAACAGAATATACAAATCCTGGGGCATCTGTGTGTGCCAAAAGTCTGCGACTGTTGGTCCCTGGGCTTTCGGTGCTCCAGTGGTATTTTCATTGTTCCTCGCCCCATTGCTCTTCTTTGTCTCTAGAGAGAGGTCTTTGCTGCTGGCTTTTTAAAGGATTTCACAGATGAAGGGAATACAAAGGACAGACTTATGAAAGGGAAGAAGGAGCTATTATTTGAAGCCAGGTGAAGCCCTTTAGGAAAGTTGGGTATGGTTCTTTCCAAGTCTACTCTGTTGCTAAAAGCACAGAGCAGTCCTTGCCCTTTACTAGCCCGAGCCATTTGGGTGATAATATTCTTTTTTTTTTTTTTTTTTTAGGGGGGACAACATTTTGTCAGAGTGTGGCCTGACCCCTATGTAAGAGTTTACAAATTTCTCATATTGAATTCATAAAATTTCTACTGTTTAGCAATGAAGAGATTAGCATTATTATTAAACATGCATGATAAGAATGAAATTTCAAGATGAGATTGGCAAGAGGGTACTGCAGATCGTTGTCTCTCATAGTCAACTCTCTGCCCCCTGTTCAGCCTTCTTTGGGCTTTCCCAGCCCACTATATGCAGGGATTAGCTAGCCATGAGTTCCTGTCCTCCATTGCTAGCTGGCTTTGGCCAATGGGATGCCCTAGCAAGGAATGGAAAAAAAGGAAAGGAGTGCAGCTAGGTTATTTGCTCCACTGGTGTGACGGCTAAGTTTAATTGCCAACTTGACTGGCTTGGGAGTTAATCTGGATATGTCGGGGTGGGTCATAGAGGTGTGACTTTGGCTGGGTGCTACATCTGGTTCCTGGCCTGTTTTTGTCTGGTAGTGGGCCTTTGTTCTGACTTTGGCCAATGTGTAATGAGCAGTATTATTCTGCATCACACTTCCGTCATGGTATTTCTGCCTAAGAGCATCAACCAATTGCTGAATCCTTTGAAACTACAAGAGGAGCTGGGGAGATGGCTCCGAGGCACAAGTGCCTGCTGGGCAAGTGCAAGGTCATGAGTTTGAACCCCAGTCCCACAAAAAAAAAAAAGAAACTACAAGATATCTCCAACCACATACTTCTTAAAGTTGTGGGCATTGGGCATTTGGTCACAGCAACAACAAATATATTGGGGAGCCAAGGGGCCTTCAGTCCAGCCACGAAGATGGCCTTCCAGAACAAAGAGAACGACCCAGGGCTGCACCCAGGTTTTATTCGGCCAAGAAGAGGGAGTGGCTTGAGGAATAGAACTGTGGAAAGAAGATGAGCACTGTGAGCTCGGCTAGGTAGGAGGCCTGCATTCACCTCCACCATATTTAGAGAGGATATGCAAAGGAAGTAATTTGCATTATGTCATCAAGATAGTACCTAATGTTTTGGGGGTCTGGTGCTTCAGCTCTGATGTGTAATCTTTTAAGCTCCAGAAAGTCAAAGTCTCTATCTTGTGGCTCGATCCCAGCTGACAGCGTGGAACATTGGCTCTTCGTCCTGTCTCAACCTGACTCACATTGGAGAGCAGCAAGTGTGGGTTATCAGGGAAACATGCATGAGGTCTTTAAAAATTACTACCAGTACCTTGGCTAGTCCAATTCACACTGCTTAAGACCAATCGAAAGGATAAACAGAAGTCCTAGCCAGCTCTGTACATATCAATACAAGGAAATAGGGTCAGGCTCAGCCAAAATGGAGACAATTGCTCTTCTTTCAAGGAGCACTGCTCAGGTGGTCATCCACAGTTAGGTTCTTCCCAAATTGGCAACGTCTGTTTCCAGCCAAGATCTGAACACTTCCATTATTCCATTTCAATCTTTCCCACTAAACCTAAAGGTATAATACCTTACTTCCTCTACCAAATCCTGGGCATATACTTCTTGACAACTTTCTCTCTGCTATTCTAAAACAGGAAGATGAGCACACAAACCTGTAGTACAAATTATTGACATTGGAAAGTGTATGCATGCAGCTGCAAATGCATTAAGAAATACTTTGGTCTCATTTCAAGCTGAATCCCGGATGGCTTTGGTTTGAACTGATAAATGCAAGTGGAAAGTTCATCAGCAGCCCTTGAAGACTAGCCAAGTCCTTCGGGAGCCTTAGCAGCTGAAAGCCATCACTCACAACCTAATGGCGGCAGATTCGCCTGTGGACCTGAAGGGCCACTTCCTGGATTAATGGCTTCTCCATTCATTGCGCATTTTGTGTTATTTGGTGTGACCCTTATCTTCCTCTTCAGAAAGAAGTATTTGGTTCAGCATTACTCAAGAGGTAAAATTGTCAGAATAGCTGATAGACTTTGCTTATTACTTTTTTTAAGATGACTCTTTGTAGTTTGGAATAATTTTGTATTTATAGCAAAGTTAAAAAGCACAGAGTGTTCTGATGTACCTTTCACCCAGGTTTGCCCAGCAAAAACATCTCCTATAACTGCAGTAATCTGTCAAAGGTTAGAAATTAATATAGGTATATTACTATTTTCTGAACTCTAGGCCTCATTTGTATTTCACTAGTTTTCCCACTAATATTTACATTATGGCACGAGACCCAATCCAGGATACCACGTTCCCTTTAGTCATTCTTTTAGTGTATTTGATTTGCTACAATAAAATATCATAAAGTTGACAATTTATAAACAACAGAAATTTATTTCTCATATTTTTGGAGATGAAGAATTCCAAGAGCTATGTACCAGCTGATTCAGTGTCTAATGAGGGATCTTTGCCCCAAGATGGTATCTTTGGAATCTTCCCACAGTAGAAGGAGCAAGGGAGTTTCCTACAGTATTGCTTATAAGGGCGCTAATCAGTTCATGAGGTATCTTAGTTGCTTTCTTGTTACTGAGCTACAATACCTGTCACCCCCAACTCCAAGAGCCAGAAGCTTATTTGGGCTCACATTTGCAGAAATTTCTGTCCACAGTCAAATCCCTCCCAGACAGGGATGCATGCCAGAGGCACCTGGTAGTGGAGAGAGAGTTTATGGGATGGTGGCGTGAAACAGAGAGTGATCAAAGGGAGGATGGGAGATACACTCTGCTAGGCCACCCCCACCCCCAGTTACCCTGCTCCTCCAACTAGGCTTCACCTTTCAAAAATCACATTTGGAGCTAACCTACTAGTAAGTATCACAGCTCCATAAACCAATTACCCACCAAAAGGCTCATCCATGAGAGCATCTAGATATTTACCATAGCATGAGGGTAGAGGTCTCATTCTTGGTCCATTTTCTAAAGACCCCAGCTCTTAGTGCTAGCAAACTGTGCAGCATGTTCCCACCTATGAAGTGTGTGTGTGTGTGTGTGTGTGTGTGTAAAAGGGGGCCAACATGCAGGCTATAACAGACTTCAAATCTCCTTAGTCTTCTCTAGTTTGTGAACATTTTCCCAAATTTTCTTTATCACCCTTCCATATGCTCCAAGCTTGTTCAATTAGAAAGTTCATGAATGCATTCGGGATACCAAGTTTATCCTTGTACTCCTCCAGGATAGGTAAGAATTATTTCCAAGTATCAGTTGACATCTTACAGATCATTGCAGAACAAGTCTGGCTCTTTATCTCTCTTTTTTACTGGCCTTGTGCATCTCTACCAGAGGTAATGTTGAGTGTGTTATGATTGATGGTGAAAACTGAATGATACTGAGGGTTTTGTGATCAGTGACTGCTTATCATAGCATTTAACAGCTTGCATCAGTTCCCTGAAAAGATTTCTTTTGGGAAACAAGGTCCATTTATTTTCCTAGGGGCTTCTTTTTGAAGCCAATCTATAAACCCCTCAGATGGCAGTCACCTGTAATAATTTTGAATAACACCCCTGAACCTAAGCTCCCATAAAAGTCTCGCCTGCTGGTTGCTCTTTCTTGTGCTTTCATTGTTGCATGTTATTGCTTTAAGTGTAATATTCTTTCTCGCAAAGCCTTTAAGCATTACTTTGTAAAAGGTGTTGGAAAGGTGAAAATGATAATTAAATCTTATCTCCAGTGTAATTTTATGATTACATAGTACAATTCCCTAGAACTATGCTTTTGAAATTGTTGTGGGCCCACAAATGCCTCTTGTGTATCACTGTAGAGAAAGTGCTAAAACCAGGCTTTGTTGTCCAATTATTTTTATATCAGAATCTGAATGGATTTGCAGTCCAGACAGCCATTTACTTGTGCTCATTTTTCTCACCTGTGTTGTTACATGAAAAGGCTGGAATCTAGCCACTGGTATGTGGGTGGGTGGTTGTAATGAGGGGCCAACAAAGCTGAGGGTCCAGAAACTAACGCATAAATGCTCCCTTCCTCCATGACTGGAGCCTACTAACTTGTGCATCTTACAGTTTCTGGGGAATTAAGGACACATTTGCAGCCTCAGTTTTGTATATCATTTTGTGGGCAAATTACCTTATTCATTCAATTTTTCAAGTAGTGATGTGCCAGGCATTGTGCTGGCTTCTTAGCTTATCAAGATGACTAAGAATTGGTTCCTGTCTATCTGAAAGGGGACCTTATCAGTCATAGTAAAGTAGTCTGTGTTGGGAGGCAAGAGGTAGAAGGGGATCTGAGTGCTTAGAGCTGTGGAAGAGAATATGAGGGAAGAAAATGTTGAACCACGGCTGCCTTGATAAAGGCTTTTGGGACAGCCCACTTCAGAGCTGAGGATTTCCAGAAGTGAATACAGCTGTGTCAGTTACTTTCCTCCTCTTGTTGGGACAAAATACCTGATGCCCAAAATGAAGGAAGGGAAGGCTTACTTAGCTCACAGCAGAGGTCTCAGCCTATACTCAGCTGGCTCCAAGGCAGAGTGGCACATGGCAGAGGGCAGCTTTTCATGGCAGTGAAAACCAGCAAAGAATGAAGAGAAGGGTAACAGCTGCAGTAGCTAGCTAGCCTCTGTGTCCCCTTGACACAGTAATTCAGATGACCACCCTAAGGCGGGTGTACCGTTCACACCCCGAATCCCAGCATTGGATCACAAATGAATCACAATCTCTAGAAGCTGCCCTAATGACTACGTGAAACTTTGGGGGAATAACTAGACATAAACAAGAACACTGCTCTAAGTAACATTTTGGAGGAAATTTGGTCATACATAGTGAGAAGAGAGGAGACTAGGGGATGAGATCTTGAGTGGGCAAATCAGTTAAAAGGGAGTTACCACAGTCCAAGCAAGTAGGGACAATTTTCTATCCCTCCTATTTCTTAAGAAGAAATCATAGTCTAGAACAGTAGAGGCAAATCTATATCACATACATCATTCATTTTCTTTTAAGACGCAAGATGTTAATGTCTGAGCTTTTTTTTGCTGAACTAAAACCACAGTATTCAGGTTGAGTTGCAGTGTTGTTACGCTGATAAATAAGTGGATTTGGGGTTGCAGTTTGGGTACTCATCTGCAAAAAAGTTTCATCACTGGTGTAGAGCAAAAATGCATGGAACTGGTTAATAGTCAAAGGAATTCTAGGTCCACCGCCTTCTGGATGTGTG
Source organism: Myocastor coypus (assembly GCA_004027025.1). Lineage (NCBI taxonomy): Eukaryota > Metazoa > Chordata > Mammalia > Rodentia > Myocastoridae > Myocastor > Myocastor coypus. The sequence continues at coordinate 28,039 of PVJA010023071.1, forward strand.
ATCTTGGGCAGCCAGATAGGGTGTTTGAGCCTTCATTTTCTCTTCTGCAGCATGAGATGATGTGTTGCAGACAACTCCTAATTGCCCTTCAGGCCCTTTTACCCACTTCCCTGCCTGGGTTTTCCATACAGCAAACTATATTTCTTTCCCAGAGTTCCCTGCTTTTTGGCTTTCAGATTGATCTGACCAAGGAGGGACACCAGCAGCAGATTATGGAAGAGCAGCAGAGATCATTTGGGTGTTTCACCTTGGCTTCCAGGGATGGTTTCCTCCATTATGGCCACCATAGTTGTGTGGATTCTGGCTTTTTATACTTCTCCCTTCCATTGTTCTTCCCTACCCAGGGACATGGATAATGTTAGTGGCATTGATTATGTTCGTGAGGTTTCTCTCACTTCTATATTAACTTTCTTCAGTTGGTAGGTTAACTAGTAGTTGCAATTTTCTTGACTATATCCTGGCTAACATGTGAAATGGAAGCACTTTCACATTTTTAAAGTAAATACATGCTGCCTTAGTTACTTTTCTCTTATTACTGAGAAAAAAAAAAAAATACCTGACTCCCAGAACTAAGGAAAGAGCAGTTTACTAAGCTCACAGTTTTTGGAGGTTTCAGTCTGTATTTGGCTGGCTCCAAGGCAGGGCAGCACATGGCAGAGGGCAGTTCATGGCAGTAGAAAACAGCAAAAACAGCAAGACAAAAAGGGGGAGTAACAGGAGCAAACCTCTTTCCCTCCCTTTATTGTACACAAGGTACTCACCCCAGGACAAGTGTAGCACTCACACCCACAATCCCAGCGCTGGACCAAGAATCAATCAAAAACTCTAGAAGCCTGCCCCATGACTGCTTGAGACTTTGGGGGACATTTTGACACACATCATGACACATACATGCTACAGTATGCTTTTACTATTTAGGACTGTTACAACTGGAGAGAATCTTGGAATGCAGAGCTGTGTAATGGGTTGAGCTTGGTCTAGTTAGTGCTGCTTGGTGGGCCCACCCAAACATCTGGCAGGGAATCTCTTTAGTTTTGGCCTTTCTTCAGCCAAGAAGAAGCCAACAGTTGGTTGTGTGGCAATTGCTTTTTTCTGTCCACACTGTATGTCGGTGTTATAGTTTATGTCTAGTTGTCCCCCCAAAGCCTCACGTAGTCCTGGGGTGGGGGACTTCTATAGATTGAGACTTGACTCATGAGTCATTGGGATTATGTGATTTAGTACTGATTTAGAGTTTGAGACTTGAATGATGATCCATTGGGATGATGTGTTTTGCTACTGTTGGGATTATGGTCTAAGTACTGCTGAGACTATGGGTGTGGCCTGAGGCAATAGGCTAAGGCAGAGAACCTGATATAATTTAAAAAGAGAGACAGAGAAACAGACTAGAGCTGTTGCTCTTTGCTCCCTTGGTTGTTCCATTGCCTCTTTCGCTGTTGTTGCTGTTCCGCCGCCATGCCCTGAATGTTCTCTGCTCTGCTCCACTCAGCCTTGGGCCAGCCGAACATGGACTGAAATCTTTCCTTCCTTCATCTTGAGTGTTGAGTATTTGTCCCAGCAACGAATAAAAAGTAACTAAGACAGTCAGACAGAGGTACAGCTACATAAATGATACCCTTGTTTTCTGGGAGCCTTGAAATTTATCAGGAATAACTACCATATAATAACATCATTTGAAAATGAACAGTCAAAGTATGTATGTTTGGTAACCTATTTTTATTTTTATACAGAATACATAAAAATTTTTGTGGTCCAGTAGTAAAAACATCAAGGTAAAATATGGTCAAAATATTTGATGAGACACTTCCTCCTTATGGAGACATAAAAATATATAGAGGCCGGGCATGGTGGCACAGGCCTGTAATCCCAGCACTTGGGAGGCTGAGGCAGGAGGATCAGTGTGAGTGTGAGACCACTCTGGGCTACAAAAGTGAGCTCAAGGCCAGCCTGAACTTCATAGCAAGACCCTATCTCAAAAAAGACAAAAAAAGGAAGATATGAAAATATATAGTGACATTCTACATAATTTGTCACTAGAGAAACATAAGCCTACAGTGAAATAGTAGTACAGATCTACAAGAATGACTAAGACGAAAGGAGTGACAGTATCAAACCATGGTGAGATTGTATAGCAAGTAGTATAAGCATTTTTGAAAAAAGGTGGTACAGTTTCTTACAAAAATATACTTAAACTTATGTTATGACCCCCAAATTCAGTTCATAAGCATTCACCAAAGTGGAATAAAAACATGTTGACAAGCATTTGAGACAAATTTTCATAGTTGTATCATTCACACTAGCCTAAAAGTAACAACAACAACAACAAAAAGTAAGTCAAATATCTGCTGATTAATCAAATTCTAAGATAGCCATACAACGGCATACCACTCAGCCATACAGAAGAATGAATTACTGATATATGCCACAGCCTTGGCGAATCTCAACAACATCATCATGAGTGAAACAATTCAGTCACAAACTGTCCCACTTATACAGGAAGAGACAATTCTGACTCCCAGTGTAGCAAGTGTCACCCCTGGTCATCTACAACCAAGATTCTTTGTGGTGGCAGGGTGAGGAGTGGCTGGCAAGGAGCACAGTACAGTCTTTGGGATGGAACATGTCTTGCATTTTGATTTTGGTAATTTTTAAGTAGATCTATATAATTATCAAAACTCATTGAACTGTATGGCTAAATGAATGTATTTTGCTGTGTATAAATGATATGTCAGTGAAGGTGATTAAAAATACAGGGATGATAATAGCTACTTCAACCTTTTGAACAGATTAAATAAAAAAGATAGATCATTAACTTGGCTTATATAAAAACATATGTTACATCCATGTACATTAATTAAGACCCAGAGACGGTGTCTGATAGATGCATGAGCCAGGAAAAGAAGATGCTGCAGGTGCGTCTAGATGTCCCTGGAGTTTTTAAACTTTGAAAAAAAACCCAGATAAGTAACTTGTTGAGACTGGCACTTTCTGGATTTCATTTCTACAGCTTCCCTCAAAGCCTCCTAGCTGACTGTGCCCTTATTTGTCTGTATTGAGCTGTGGTCCTCGGGGATAGTGGAGAACACGGTGCCCCTCATGATGACCGAGTGCTGCGTGGAACCCGCTGGTGGACATTGCAGCTCTGCTCCAGCCTTGCCGCAGACAACAAACCCTGGGGCGAGGCAAAATCAGCCTTTTGTCAGACTCTTTTTAAAACATTTAAAATGAAATAGATAAAATTAAATGTCTTTATTTTAAGTAGAGATTTCAAGAAGTGGTTTAGAATGATGAGAATATTGCCATATTGCTCGCATGTGTTGTGTGCCAAAAAGTAATGTGATTTTTTTTTTTTTTAAGTGAAAAATACAGGTCTTTTTTCTACTTTCTGTGACTTTTTCTATACATAAAAATAGATTTAGAAAATGAATGTTGTTGAATTCTATCAGACAGCTAAGCATGTGTTTAGGGTAGGGGTTGGTAGTTGTCACAAAGACACAATTCTGTAATGGGTGAGACAAGATGCGCCTTTTTGTTTCCCTCCTATTTTATCATCCAAAGTGGAAAGCTAGTAGGTAAGATAGAACAGCTCTACTACTCTATGTCACTCCCATTCATGTGTTTAAACTAGACACTCTTTTTTATTATTATTCTATTAATTTTAATGAGAAAGAAACAACAATGAAACAGTTTGAAAACAGGTCAGTAGGATGGTTGCAATAATTAAGTTCATATGGTTGTCTTCATAGTAGTTGTTCAGAGTACAAGATATAGACCTGATATCTTGTCTAAACAGTATTAGCACAAATCTTTGTTTTCATTGGACTAAGAGAAAGTAGCTGTATATAAAGTTCAATAGTCCATAAAAAATATGTGTCATCCTTGAGTAGGCACCATGCTAATCTTCTCTGATTCATTCCAGTTTTAGTATATGTGCTGCTGAAGTGAACACCAAAGTGGATGCTCCTGATCCAGCTATTACCTCTCATTCCAGTCAGTGTGAAGGACAAAACAGGAATCCTGCACCTATTCCTTCCTTTCGAGAGTATGGTCTAGGGGTCCCATATAATGCTTCTGATTACATTTTATGAGCAAACTTTAATTTCTGGGGTCCACTTCATGGAAAGAAGTATGGAAAGATTAGTCTTTATTTGGGGGTAATGTACCTGGCTACAGTTGGGGATATTATTGCTAAGGGAAGAAGAAGACAGTAGAGATGGGGAGACATTTAGTTAGGAGGCACCTGTGACAGCTGGAGAGACTTAAGGGAAGGATTCACTTCCCTGGCTGGCTCAGGTTGCCTTAAGGGTACTTCAGGAAAGGCTCACTGAGCTGGGGATTGAACCCTGGTCCCCTGCACCTAATTGCTTTTGCCTGAGTAGATGCTTAAACAACTGAACTAAACCACAGCTGCCCAACCCCCCCGGAGAGACTTAAGGGAAATCAGGCTTTGGGACTTGGTTCAAATTCAGTGTCTCTTCTGGACTGGTGTGAGAGAAATTGAAACTATGGAAACCAGGGGTGAGGATGACTCAGCCGCTCAGATGGGCTTATGCAGCTGGCCTGTGGAACAGTGCAAAAGGGATGAGCCTGAGGAATAACTCCAGTTGATAACGGAAGTAACAACTGGACCCCTAGACCATACTCTCGAAAGGAAGGAATAGGTGCAGGATTCCTGTTTTGTCCTTCACACTGACTGGAATTAGAGGGGAGTTTCAGGGAATATTGCAGAGCAGAATAGAAATAGTCACCTTGACTTAGGAAAGTGGGGAGAGAAAACAAATTCTTAGTACAAACAATGATTCTGGTACACCTAGTTTTGCTGGATCATAATTTAGATTTGAAATAAAATACAGATTGGTGCTTCATCCATCCTGGGTATCTGAGTCGTTTTTAAACTCTCAGCCTTTTGTCCTCCATAAACACACTTAAAAAACACCATGGGAGCCTGAAACGTGGGTGTTTTTGACATGTAAAGTAGAATGCTACTTGAACTGCATTCCCATTAACTGAGCACACAGTTTCCATTATGCTTCATTTCATGTTTTTTTCATGTTTTAAGAAAATATGCAGAATGGATTAACCTTTAAATACTAACAGAAAATACACACTGGCTTTGTTGATACCTACTTTTTGCTCATTAAGTTCTTTTTTATTTATTTATTTATTTTTATGGCCGGCCCTGAGAGCAGGGCTGGAGCAGCATGTGGTGCCGGGGATCAAACCGTGGTCCCTGAAGCCGCCCAAACTTTCCTAAGCAGGTGCTTTAGACCACTGAGCCATCCTGCCGGGGCCCTCATTAAATCAAAGGTTATAATAATAAGAGTATTCCCTTTAGACACATTTCTTTCCTTTTCTCTTCTTCTTCTTCTTCTTCTTCTTCTTCTTCTTCTTCTTCTTCTTCTTCTTCTTCTTCTTCTTCTTCTT
>PVJA010023072.1:0-33454 GCA_004027025.1 Myocastor coypus
ATAGTATTTAGACAATATATCATGTCTGCATCTTACACTCTGAATAACTACAATATGTAATGTATTAATTATTGTAATTATCCTATTAACCTGTTTTAAAACTGTCTCCTTGCTATTTCTTTCTCATTAAAATTAACAATAACAATAATAATAATAATAATAATAATAATAATAATAATAATAATAAAAGAAACAATATCAGAAAATTTCTCAAGCCTGGAAAAGGAATTTGTAGGGCATATAGAAGTGTACTTACCTATGAACAAAATAAATCAACACAAAGGCATATGAGAATCAAGATCCCAGACATTCAGCACAAGAAAAGTATGTAGGGGCCTGGCAGGATGGCTCAGTGGTCTAAAGCACCTGCTTAGGAAAGCTTGGGCGGCTACAGGGACCGCGGTTCGATCCCCGGCACCACATGCTGCGCCAGCCCTGCCCTCACGGCAGACTGAGCCGGCCATAAAAATAAAGAAAGAAACAAAAGTTCTGAAACAAGAAAAAAATAAATAAAATAAAATAAAAATTAAAAAAAAAAAGAATTAAAAAAAAAAAAAAAAGAAAAGTATGTAAAAGTTGCTTGAGAAATGAAACAGATCACCCATAAAGGAAGACTCATCAGAATCACAGCAGATTCCTCAAAACAAACACTCAAATCAACAAAAGCTCAGAATGAAGTATTTCAAATCCTGAGAGTAAACACCTTCCAATCCAGGCTGATGTACCCTGCAAAACCACCTCCCAAAATTAATGGAGAAATAAGATACTTCCATGACAAAGAACAACTGAAAAAATTCATGGTCACCAATCCTGCTCTACAGAGTATACTGAAAGATGTTCTCGAAAGATAAAAATAACCATAAATTTCATGAATAATAATAGAAAGAAACCACCAGGCAGGGTAAGCAATAAAATGGAGGGGAAGGCAGAAAATCTATAGTGATAAAATAATATGGTGAGGATAAGCCAATACACAGCAGTTATAATCGCTCATATAAATAGTCTCAATTGACCATTCAGAAGAAATGGGCTGGTAGAATGGATCAATAAATAAGATTCAACAATATGATTTGCTCAGGAAACATATTTAGCTCAAAAAGAAATTCATAGACTGAAAGTGAAAGCAAACAACAATGTACAATAGGTTACATGTGACAAGAACCTAGAAAAAAACAGGTGTGGAAATTCTATATGCAGACAAAGTAAACTTTAAACCAAGAATGATACAAAGAAATAAAGAACGTCACTGCATATTTGTTAAGGAAAGCTTAAAGAAGAGATATCAATCATAAATATACATGCACCAGACATATGGGCACACAAATATATAAAACATATTGTAACGGGTGTGAAAATTCAAATAAGCATGAACACAACTGTAATAGGCAGCATTAATACCACATTGTCACAAATAGATCAATCAGATATAAAGATCAGCAAAGAAACATCAGAACTGAACCAAAGCTGTGAACAAATAAATTTGTAGATGTATACAGAGTGTTCCACCCACAACACCAGAATATACATTTTTCTCAAGTGTACATAGGACTTTCTCTAAAATAGATCACATACTAGCCCATAGAATATGCTTAACTAAATTCAAGGAAATTGAACTTATCTTATGCATGCTATATGATGATAGTGCCATGAAATTGAAAGTCAATGGCAAAATAAACCACAAAACCTTCTTAAACATATGGAAATTAAATATCGCCCTACTGACAGAAGAGTTTATCATAGCTAAATCTTGGAAACAGTGCAATCCCCCTCAACTGAAGAATGGGTGAAAAAGATGTGGTATTTTTACACAATGAAAGATTGTTCAGCTACAGTAAAGATAAACTTGAGGCTTTCATAAGTAAATGAATACAACTACACTATATACTCATAAATGAAAAAAGTCAGACTCACATGTGCAAATATCATATTGTCTCCCTCGTGTAAGAACCTGAAAGAGCAAATAAAATCTGAAAAACACAACGGATACTGCGAAAGGGAAAGCAACATGCAAAGCCATAAGTGTAATATGCCACATCATAAAAGCCCAAGACAAAGACCACACTGTCATCATAAAAGATTCAGCAAAAGCTTTTGGTAAAGCCCATCACTCATTTACAATAAAAACCTTACAGAGAATTGGCCTAGATGGTCTATATCTCAACCTGACAAAAGCCATCTGTGAGAAGCCAACAGCCAACATCACACTAATTGGGGAAAAATGGAAGGCCTTCAGTTTAAAATCAGGAACAAGACAAGGATGTCCACCTATCTCTGTTCCTATTTAATAGTTCTGGAAACATTAGCCAGAACAATTAGAAAAGATAAAGAAATAAAAAGAATAAGGATTAGAGAAAGAAGTGAAATTATCATTATTGTAGATGACATGGTACTCTACATAAAGGACCCCAATACTCCAAGAATCTTGTAGATTTAATCAACAAATTTATTGATATAGCAAGACGCAAAATGAACACCAAAAAAATCAGTACCATTTTTTTTTTACATAACTATATAAACTATAAGAGACAAGGAAACTATATAAGAGACAAGGAAAATCCTAGGGCTGTCTCAAACAACGAATGTATTGAGAGAGAAATTAGGGAAACCACACCTTTCACAATAACATCCAAAAAAAATCAGTACTTGGAAATCTGTCTCACAAAGGAAGTAAAAGATATATACAGTGAAAATTAAGGTACTTTTTATAATTTTTTTACCTTCAATGAGAAATAACAATGAGACTGTTCCAAAACATGTTAGTAGGACAGCCACTATAACTAATACAATACATATTGTTGTCTTCATAGTAGTTGTTCGGAGTACAAGATGCAGACATGATAACTTTTCTAAACATTATTGGTACAAATATTTCTTCTCACTGAGCTGAGAGAAAGTAGTTCTATGTATAGTCCAATAGTCCATCATAATAGTGAGCAATCAGCAGAACTGGCAATGTCAGAAGCTGTTAAATTGAGCCTTTTACAGCTGAGCATACTAACCTGGTTTTACTTTTTATGCCTCATGATTAAACTTTTCTGCTGGATGGTTGAGGCCAAGTTGAAGCAAGACCTACATAACAAAACATGTAATTTTTGTATCTGACAAGGTCAGTCAAATCACCTCAGGATTTACCTTGAAACCATGTACACCATTTTGTAGAACTGTTTTCAGTGTCAGCCATCTGGATGAGTCATGGTCATTGCTTGACCAGTTTGCTCTCCGTGAAAACCTGCGAAAATCTTTTCTCTCTAGGTAACTTTCCTTAGGCACCTTTAGGAGGTGGCTCTCCTTTGATCCCTTTCCTCTGTGGTCCTGTTATCTCCTTGAACAGAAAATTTAGGACACCATTGAGTTATAGGATGTTACAATACAGGTTCTGTTATGTTCTGAGTCCTCACTGACCTTGAAGGGCTAGAGCCAAAATATTGGCTATTCTTATAGCTCTTCTTTTTTTCCATTTTTTTTTTGTTCTGCAAGCTTAAGTTCTTAATCCTTTAGAAGAGAAGCTTAGTGATACTATTACACTATAACATACGTACTTGAGCTTAACACCACATCTTTCTGAATATCCAGCACCTTAGGTGTAACGTGGAACTGGTATTTTCCACCAATCATTGATATTCAAAATTATGGTACTTTGGAAAAAGAGGCTGAAGAGGAATTGGGAATGGAAAGATATTCCTTATTCCTGGATATAGCATTTTTAAAACCAATTTTGTATACTTATGTCTAGTAATCTAAATGAATAATCTGAAGATAATATTATACAATATAACAACCATTGTTAAATTACTATTATTTAGTGAAATTCTGTATCATTTTTAAGGTTATTTTTTACTATTTTTATTACATATATAATCTCCTACTCAACATCCAGTGAATCACAGCTGACACTAAAGAAATTAAAGTAGGTATTAAATAATATCAATAATGAAATGATAATGCTAATATAACATACCAGAACTCATGGGACATGATGAAACCAGTTCTATAAGTAATAGTGGAAATTTATAATGCTGAATTCTCATATCAGGAAAACAGTACAAGCTCAAATAAAAACCTAGTTTTGCAATGCTAGCTTTTAGAGAAAATAAGCACACGTCAAGCCCAAAGCCTATAGGGGAGAGGCATTTATAAAGATCAGAGCAGAAATTAATGCAATTGAGAGTAAGAAATATTACAAAGAACAACTAATTGAAGAGTTGGTTGTTGAAAAGATGATCTAAAATTAACCTTATCCAACCTTATAAAAAAGGAACAAAATATATAAATTCATGTATTCAGAAATAAAAACAATGATATCACTATAGATCCTGTGCAAATTCAGAAGATCTCAGTATCTACTTCAAGAAACTGTAATACGGTGAAAAATACAGAAGAAATGGACAGATTCTTAGATACATATGAATTACCAAAGTTGAATCAAGAAGATATAAAAATTCTAAACAAGTTAGTATCAGTTGACGAAATAAAAAATAGCCTTAAAGCCTTGCAAAGAAGGTTTGCTGCCCAGTCACCCGGAGGTGAGCAGCTTCCTGGAGAGGCGATGTGCTGTCTGGCTGCTGCTCTGCCTACCGATAGCCCAAAGGCAATGGGACCAGCTGACCGCAGACGGAAGCCGACAGAGCGGGACTTGGCTCAGCAGCACAGTGCCTGGCTGGTAAAAGTGAAGTCCTGAGTTCAATTCCCAGTAGCAGTAAGAAGTGAAGCCCGCCTGAACCCCAGAAGAGCTGCTCCGCAAGTTCACTCTTTAAGGAATCCTTGAGAGTCTGAAAAATCAACACCAGTGACTCTGAAAGAGACATTTCTATTGGTATGTATTCCTCTAGTCATGCCAAGAGGGAAATTTTGCCATTGATCAATTGGACAATGCCACACCAACTCAGCTACACTCTCAGGACGCCAGCATTAATGATGTTTGTGGCTCAACCCACGCTTAGACTTACCCCGCAAGCCTAACTCATAGGTTAAAAATAAGTGAAAGATAGTTCTGCATTATTCCAACTTCACACTTATTTATGTGTGTGGAGATATCTGAGACCATTCTTCATAGATGGTCCCACAGTAATTCAGCAGGACCGGCTGTAAAAGTTGAGTAGTGTGTAACATGTTAAGTAGCAAGGAACCTGACAGGTCTTATGGCTCATCTTTCCAGTAACCGCCTTCAGAGCATCCTTAGCCCACTGCACCAGCCTTTGCATCCACCCACTCTTTTGGGGCAGGAGGGAGGATGGCGACAGGAGGATAAGGTTCTTGTCCGAAAATCCTGAGCACTCAGTGGAGACAAAGGCAGACCCATTAGCAGGGATAAGTGGCTTGCAGGGCCCACGCTATAAATTGCCCAGGGGAGACCCAAGCATGTGCAAGCAGGGGTCCAGGGTAAAACAAGGAGCCTAAGACAGTAATATCTCTGTTTGAGTCTTGCAAAATTCTTGGCCGGGATTTGTACCCACAGCTAATCAGACCCTTGGATAACTGTAGGGGGAGTAATGGGGAACAACAAAAGATGAAAATATCAATTTCTCAGTCCTCCAGTGAGGACTGGCTTGGCCTCCTCTGTTAGCTTGCTTTTATTGGCTGGCCAGGAGCATAGGAAGAGGGGTAGCACGGGCTTCCGGAACTGGAACTATAGCGAGTAGGTGGGTAGGGATTCACCTAGTAAGGAACCAGATTTTCTGTCAGCCCAGAAGCCTGACAACTGTCCAGAGCAGACTGCTATCTGGCCTCAGGAACGCCGGCCCCCTCATTAGCACTAGGCGCATAGCTGGGGTGGGGGAGGGGGCCAGCCTCACACCTCCTTGCTCCCGAAGCAAGGTCATATGGGCCTGAGGACTTGGGGAGATTGAGTCACAGAGTAGAGGCCCCCATGATCTATAACATAGCCTGGTCCTCAGCAGATTTCATGATCCTACATAAAGACAAGGAGGTTTATATGTGGAATATACCATGAGTCCTGGCATGAATCAACAATAGTGCTGTCATCCCAATATTAGAATCTGTTCTCCTGCATTTCTATGAACAGTTCCCTGATATACGTACTGTGGCCAAGGTAAAAATTTGACCATTTCTCTAGAATAATTACAGCCTTTGTGAGATTGTGTTGTGACATTTATTAAGTTGCTGATTATTGACACACTGAAATTGGAGTTGACCTTTTGCCTTTTGACCTCCAGAGAAGCAGATCATAGATACAGATATAAACATACACACATACTTCAAGACAGAGATTATTATATTTATTATAATAAATTTATTATGTATAATCAGCTCAGGGTATTATGAAAGTATGCAGGTATAAAATCCATAAGGTGTATCTAGAGGTGGACACCTAGGACAGCTGGCACTGTAGGTGACATCCAAAGAAATGTCTGCTGGAACCAGGCGTGGTTGCACATGCCTGTCATCCCAGTGCTTGGGAGGCTGAGGTAGGAGGATCAGTGCGAGTTCGACACCAGCCTGGGCTACAAAACTGATCTCAAGGCCAGCCTGAACTGCATAGCAAGACCCTGTCTCAAAAAGAGAAAGGTCTGCTGAAGAATAATCTCTTGGTCACCGTTAGGGTTTGTGTCTAGGTGTCCCCCCCAAAGCCTAGTGCAGTCAAGGCATGGCTTCTGGAATTTGTAATTGATTATTGTGGAAATGGGTGCTGCACTTCCCTGGGGCAGGTGATTTGCATTTTAATGTAAAGGAAGGGAAGTTAGCTGCTTGAGCTGCAGCTAGCTCTCTCCTGGCTCTCTTGTTCTTAGCCCACTGCCATGAAAGGTTGTTCTTTGCCATGTGCCTCTCTGCCTTGGAACCAGTTGAATATGGACCACAACCTCCAGTAACTGTGAGCCAAATAAACTTTTCCTTCCTCCATTTTGAAAAAAAAAAAAAAAAAAACTTGCAAAGAAAAGCGCAATCCTCAAGGATTCACTGCTGAATTCTAAATAATAATAATAATAATAGTAATAATAATAATAATAATTTAGAGAAGCTCTAATTCTATTACTCCTCAAACTTTAATAAAATTGAAAAGGAAGCAGTACTCCGTAACTCATTCTTGGAGGCAAATATCACTCAGATATCAAAATCAGGGACAGACCTAACAAAAAACGAGAGCTATTGCTGACCTTGCAATAGTCACAGATTCAAAGATCCTCAATAAAACACTAGCAAACAGAGTGAAGCAATTCATCAAGAAGATTGCTATATCCCAGGAAAGTGGTAATGCTTCAACATAAGCAAATCAATAAATATAACAACCAGATCAGCAGAGCCAAAGGCACAATTCACATGTGCATCTAAATGCAGACAGGATTTGGCAAGTCCAACACCCCCTACTCTGGATAAAAACCCAGACAATTGAAACAGTCTTAATCTTAATATGATAAATACCATCAATGATAATCCAACAGCCAACATGGTCCTAAGTGGTCAAAAAGGGCCAGTGAGATGGCTTAGTAGTCTAAATTGCCTACTTAGGCAACTGCAGGGACTGCGGTTCGGTCCCAGGCACCACGTGCTGTGCCAGCCCCACCCCCAGCCATAATATATAAAAAAGTAAAATAAATGGTCAATAATTGAAAGTTTCCACTGTAAAGTGAATAACTAGACAAGGATGTTCACTATAAATACTCCTATTTAATACTTTTCTGTAAGCATTAGCTAAATTGATTGGACAAGCAAAAGAAATAAAGAGGAAAATTAGAAATTAAATTATCATTATTTACAGATCATAGAATACTTCACATAGAACACTAAAACTCCTTCAAAAGACTTCTGGATTTAATTTAAAAATTTAGTCCTGTAGCTGGCTACAAGGTCAATATTCAGGAATCATTAAGATTCTTGTGCACAAGTGACAAATTCAAGGGAGAAATTTGGGAACAGCATCTTCCACAACATAGCTGGTACTCTTAAGGACATTAGTGTAGGTAGAGTTTTCTATAAAACGCAGATTACACGAGAAATGCTACGAAGAATCAAAAGCTTGTCTCTTATTGAAGAACTTTTGAATTACAAGAGAAATAACCAATAAACAGATGGCCCACAAAGTGGGGAAAAAATTAGCCAGTCGTTCCTCAGCAAAATGATTCATATCAATAATATATGGAGAACTGAAAGAAAGCTAATCCTCTAAATTCAAAGACCCAACTCAAAAATTGGCATCTGAAAGGAATACACACTTCTCACAGGAAGAAGTATACATGGCAAGCAAATATATGAAAAAATGTCCTATATCAACATCACTTGTCATTCAAGACATGCAAATTGAAACAACTGTGGGATTCTTACTCAAAAAAGAATGGCTAACATCAAGAAGTCAACCAATAACAAATGTTCACAAGGAGGCAAAGAAAAGGGAATATCTCTTCACTATTGCTGGAAGTATAGACTGGTGCAACCACTGTGGAAGTCCTTGTGAAGATTCTTCAGAAGCTTGGAATTACAGGTCTCATTTGACATAGCTATTTTATTCTTGGTATCTTTCTAAAAGAATTAAAAACATCATATCACAGTGATATATGTGCAACCATGTTTATAATGGCACAGGTTGTGGGAGTTACATCTTGGAATCAATAAAAATGTCCATCGACCAATGAATGTATCAAAAAGATGTGGTATTTTTTATATAATGGAATACTACTTGGCCATAAAGAAGGATAAAAGATAATGTTTATTGCTAAATGGATGTACCTTGAGACCATCCACTTCAGTGAAATAAATCAGGTATACAAGTGTATATAATGCATTTTCTTTATGATATGAGAAACTAAAAATATAAATAACTAAATTTACAATAAGTATTGGGAAATAAGAAATTGTTCAAAAAGAAAGGGGAGCTAGAGAATGGGGAGGGGTTAAGGAATGAAAAAGAAAAACAATCAGAAAACAATGTGAAGATAGAAATCCAGCTTTGAAAACAAGGAAAGGAAGGGAATTGAAGGGAGGGGAGAGGAGTAGAGAAAAATAGAAGACAAATTCAGGAATATGCCATACATATACAAATCCCTTGTGGTGAATGTGATCAGAGTATATGCCTAAATTCTATCTATAGCCAATAAGTAAAATAAAAGTACTCTAAGTACTAAGGAAGTATTTTTCAGTAGGTACAGCAATATGTACATAATTCTGAGCCACAAGATATTGACAAGTTGAAGAAATTATATTAAACAAACATTTATGATTGATGGGATCCTGCCACAATTTAATTGAGAGGAGTAAAGTATCATGGAGTAGAGTACTTCTGATCAGTGGCAGTAAATTTTCATTTTATTCTATGTGTGATATTGCTCTATGAAAGAGCCAGAAAGTAGTTTGTCTATTTTCCACTGGGGTTCTAGCTCAGCAGCACAAGTGCCTACCTGGCAAGTGCAAGGTCATGGGTTCAATTCTCCACACACACAAAACATTTTGTTCTCATATTTCTTCAAATATCACTATATTTATGAAGAATTCTTCACGTTTTTGCTTTTTGAGTCTTACTGTTAATTAAATTTTATCAGTTATGTCTAGTTTTTGAGCTTTGCCTTCTTAGAATTATTTTTCCACTTTTTTGATGATTATGAATATATTCTCAAAGCTTGTGAATGATATACATTTTAAAATGTATTTTAATATAGTTTTTCACTCTCAATGATTTCTGTTTGAATGCTGCAATTTCCTGGATTTGTCTGAGGTTTTATCTAACTTGTTCAATCACTGAGAATCTACTGTGATGTTCTACTGAAGACTTATGTGATGAGCTACATTTACATTTGTGTTATGAATGAAGCATTGTTACATTTTGTAATTATGCTAGGAATGAATAATCTAGCTCTAGATTTACATTACATGGACTTAAAATATCATTTCCCAGCTTTGCATGTTTGGACCAATTTTAGTTTTGAATTACCCAGGACTTATTTTCTTCTCTCAATTGGGTGTGATAATATTATGTGCTTTATAGGTAGGATAGTTTTACTGAAGCAAGTTCTCATAAAATATCTGGACCATAAACTTGCTCCACGGTGGACACACAGGGATGTAGGGAAGCAGGCTCCTCTTTCTTTTTTTCTCAGCCGTTTCTTCATTCTCATTCATGTCTCTTCATATGCACCAGCTTTATTTATCAAGTATTTTATTTCTGTTATATTTTTATTTTTATATGGTCACTAAATATGATCAATATTATATTCAACTTGGGGCATTGATGCATAAATATCTCATCTTAATTTTACTTCTCTTTCCCAGCTAGCTTCTCCATTCTTCTGCCATCACCCAATCCTTTTCACTACTACATGAAATTTAAAATGATTCCTCCCACCATCAACAAGGGCTTCTCATCTCTAGGATATACTACTAGATCTTTCTGGAATTGATTTTCTTTCTGTTTTTCTTTTCCTATTTGATTACACTCTTAAGAACTTTTCCTAAAGAGTCAAAATGCAATGACCTGGTCCAAAAATCCTAGTTCAGAGCTCTCTATCACAGCCCGTACTTCGTTTTTTATCACTGCCTCCCACCTGTCACTATGAAGTTCTTGGTAAGTACATTTATCTTATACATGTATGCACCCAAAAAGCTGAGTAAAGAATCTGAAACATTTTGTAGAATGGGATTAAATAATGACTTTTCCTCCTTCTCACAACTACTGTAGGCATAAGTACTTAATTTGTCTTTACTCTCAAAGGATAAAGGAGATTGATCTATAAGAATTTTTAATTTCATTTGAACTAGTCAAGTATGAACTATTTATACTGTCATAAATTTCTTTGAATTCAGAATTTGAATTCTAAGGCCATTTGTTAATTTTGTTTTTAGGCTTCATTTGTTGAATTTTTGGGACTTTACCATTTTATGGATTTTTTTGCACTAATTATGGCCTTTGAAGAAATCCCACCAATTTCAGATGAAAATGTCACTGTGACTGAGACAAAATTTGACAATGTTCCTGTCCGTGTGTATGTGACCAAGAGGAAGCTGGATGCCCAGAGGAGGGCTGTGTTTTACATCCATGGTGGTGGCTGGTGTATTGGAAGTAAAGGTAGGTGAATTCTTTGAATGATATCTGACCCTGGAGTAGTTTGCCAATGGTTTACTCAAGCTGTATATTGTGTTCTCGAGCAAGGCCATGGCAGTATTTTTGTCCTGTCTTGCTTTGATCTCTGGAATAGTTTATTTTTCCGTGAACCCTTAAATCACCATTTCTCATTCATGTATGACTTTCTTCATTAATCTGGATAATGCTAAGACAACACAAGTCCTCCTATTGTTGAATTCCTTTAAGAAAGTATAAACACTCTTTCAGTCATCTATATTTGGCTTTATAGGCCTCAGAAGCAGGTTGATTACTTTATTTATAAACTTACTGTGTGCCGACATTTCTTCCAGGATTGTTGTAGGGATTTTGGAACAGAGAAAATGCTCCTTGGGCCTTAAATTCTAATTAGGACAATCTCTGAACAACAGGCACATAGCTAAATATTGCAATGCAGCATAATATGACAAATAAGGACAGTAATAGGTTAAAGTAATCGAGACTGGGTACAAATGTTGCTAGTCCCTAGTCTTGCCCATCTTTCACTGACTTTGTTCAATATGAGAATAAAATGTAATATTTTAAACCAAATGCTAGACACTAAGATGCAGATGCAAAATTGTATTCAAGTGAAGAGAGTACATCCAGAAGTGGAAAATTGGGACTATTCATCAACTAGGAACTATTGCTTCACTGATTCTAGTTGTAGAGAAGACTTGCAGAGCATACTTGCAGATTCTAGCTGAAAAGCTGTAAGTGCATGCTTGATACTCACCAATTTACCTTCAATTAGTGAAATATAAATAAACTGAGGGAAGGGAAGAGGTGAGGCTTAAATTAGTCCACAGAAGAAAGGTTAAAGGCTTAACATTAATTGAAATGTGGCAAATGATATGAGAATTTTGCAATTTTGAGCCCAATGTGGACAGCTTCACAACTTAGAGAGACCTTGCCCAAAATAGAACAATTTTAGAAGACCTTGGATGTATGTCAGTACAAAGGCTGGTGTCAATCCTCAGTACAATAAAATAAGATGGGAGGAATTAAGAAAATTGCTGGGCATACAGAGGCTAATAGTTTGCTGCTAATGAACAAACAATACAGAGGAAATGGAGGTGAGGAGAAAGATTTGGGCAACTGTAAATTTATGACATAAGAATGGAGGGGAAAAGCTGAACAAAGCTGCATAGTCTTCTTTCTAGACAAGAAGAAAGCGAGGCAAACCATACCTCATCAGGGCAGATATACCTAAAAATGAGAGAACTTTGGTTTTTTAATGCAGCATCTTTCTATCCAACTTATTTCCAGGTGATTTTTTTTTCTGTACAGACACTGATGGCTGTTCTCCATTACTCAAAATGTGTTTTTAAAATAATTTTATTACTAATAATAAATAACAATGAGACACTTTTAAAACATGTTAGTAGGACAGCCACAATAATTAATACAATGTATATTATTGTCTTTGTAGTAGTTGTTTAGAGTACAAAATGCACATAATAACTTTTCTAAACACTATTAGTACAAATATTTCTTCTCACTGAGCTAAGAGAAAGTAGTTGTATGCATAGTCCAATATTCCATAGTAGTAGTGAGTTATCAGCAGAACTGGCAATGTCGGAAGGTATTGATTTGAACCTTTTCAGTTGACTAAACTACTCTGGCTTTACTTTTTATGCCTTGTGATTAAATTTTTCTGCTGGATGGCCAAGTTGAAGCAAGATCTATGTACCAAAACATGTAACTTTTGTATCTGACAAGGTCAGTCAAATCACCTCAGGATTTACCTTGAAACCATGTACATCGTTTTGTAGAACTGTTGTCAGTGTCAGCCATCTGGATGAGTCATAGCCATTGCTTGACCAGCTTGCTCTCTGGGAAAGCCTGAGAGAATGTTTTCTCTCAGGGGACTCTCCTTAGGCACACTATACATCATCAGTCCTTTCCTCTGTGGTCCCATAATGTCCTTGAACAGAAAATTTGGGACACCACTGAGTTATAGGATGTTACAGTACAGGTTCTCTTATGTCCTGAGTCCTCACTGACCTTGAAGGGTCAGGACCAAAATATTAGCTATGTATGTAGCTCTTCTCCAAAGTGTGTCTGTATCACTTAGGTCACATATACACCCATGCATGTATCAAGCCAGTGACTTCTTTTCCATCTGTGTGTGCACACCATGTATAACAGATAAATCAATATTGCACACCAGTTGGGAGCTGGAGTCAGTCTTGCAGATGTGCTGCTGGCTAAGAACAAATAACAAAATGTGCAGAAAAAGAAGGGTAAGGAAATAAGAGCAGTTAGAACATCCTGTGAGAAATTCCGCCAAGTCACAGGTGAAAGTTTTCTTAGGAAAAACATTTTTATTTCAGCATTGCATTTTTATTTGTTATTTGGGTATAGAATAGGTAGAGAACTGCCAGAACCTAAAACAAGCATACTCCACTTCTGTTTTAAAAAAATCCTTCCTTTCTTTTGTGGATTTTGACTAATATTTGGTTTTAATTCTTTTATTTAAGCTTTACATACTTATGACGTTCTCTCAAGGCGGATGGCAGAGAGGCTTGATGCTGTTGTCGTATCAACTGAGTAAGATCTGTGTTATTTAACTTTGGGTCCAAACACCTTACCTACCAAAATTCTCTCCATTCTCTTGAATGACTTATGCCTGTGTGCAATGCTTATTTACCAAAAAACGAATATTTCTTAATTGACACTGAGGTAATTAAAAGATAAGGTGAGTTCAGCTAATTCTACCCTGCACAGTACTGAGAAAAACAAAATCTCTGTGTGTGGTGTGTGTGTGTGTGTGTGTGTATGTGTGTGTGTGTATGTGTGTGTGTGTGCACGCTCGCGCATATGCACAGGCTGATATGTGTTATTTGGGCAGCTTGAAAAATGTGACATCAAAGATAATTTTTTTTACGTAAACTTAAATTCAATCACCATTGTACGTACCTATTTGGTTTTTATTATCTTTCATCTGTACTCTTCAAGGTTAGAGTTTCTGGAGTCAGAAGAGTCTCTGTAAGAGTACATCATACATTTTTGTGACATTTGATAGTCACTTTGAAACTAAGTGGTAATATTCTTTTTTTTAAAGAATTGTTTTATTTATTTATTTATTTTTCTTGTTTCAGAACTTTGCTTGTTTATTTATTTTTATGGCCAGCTCAGCCTGCCCTGAGGGTAGGACTGGAGCAGCATGTGGTGCCGGGGATCAAACCGCAGTCCCTGAAGTCGCCCAAGCTTTCCTAAGCAGGCGCTTTAGACCACTGAGCCATCCTGCCGGGACCTAAGTGGTAATATTCTTGAAACTGGCTTATCTTATTGTCTAGCACTTGGATTAAAGCATTAAATTTTATTCTCCTACTGAATAAATCCAGTAAAGGGCAGGCAAGATAGTTCAGCAGACTAAGCACCTGTTTAGGCAAGCACAGGGACCTGGGTTCAATCCCTGGTACTACATGCCATGCCAGCCCTGTCCCCTGGGGCACTAAGCCAGCCACTGAGTCCAGACATGGTGGTGTATACCTGCAATCCCAGCACTGGGGAAGCTGAAACAGGAAGCTCACTATGAGTCTGAGCTGTGCAGTGAGACCCTGTACAAAATACATTTTTTTTAAAAAGCCAATAAGTTAATGTATGTTGTATGATTTTTGGTCCAGTGCCGAAGGAAACGATGAAAAGACTTGATGAATGTAGCTTCAGAGGACTCACCGAGATATATCTTCCTCAGTGAGCCCAGAGCCTCAGCAGACTCTTCTTTTTATTCAGCAGTAAAAAATGGCTAAGGAGTATACGTCACTACTTTAATAGATACAGCACATTTCAGACACTGAGCTCATGCAAATACTAACAGATCGTTCTTTAAGTAGGGGAGGAGGCAACCATTAGTGTCCCATAGCAGATAAACAAAGAACAGGGCGTCCATGGGAAGAGCCACCATCCACAACCTTGAGCCCTAGCTTTCCAGGAATCTCAGGCAATAGAAAGCAGCTCTCCTTGGGCTCTGTCTATAATTCAAGGACAGGGCACCAGCAGGAGGAGCCGCCACCTGCCAACTCCAAGCCCCAGCTTTCTGAGACTCACGAGCAACAGAAGGGAGCCCTTCCCAGGCTCCAGTCCATGTCTCACACACCTAGACACCAACTGGCCTTCATTCTTATCTCTATGTTACTACAAATGTAAAATAAAGTATTGGATCAGTTTAAAAGAAACACAGAGAGCTAGTAAAACTGATGTAAAAAAAGTAGAATCATGCCACACATTGAATGGCTCTGTATTACTTGTTATTAAAAAGAAATACTACCACTAAAACATGGATAAACATTGTGTTCTGTGGAGGAAGCCAGTCTCCAAGGGCAACACCTTGTATGAATGTTTTAGGACAGGAAAACCCACAGAAGCTGTAATGGATGCATCAGGTTGGTAACTGATGAAGCAGAAAGTGAGAAATGTCTGCCAAGGCAACAGGGCTGTAATTGGAGTTATTGTTCTTTTTTTTTTTTAAGTGGTGGAATGTTCTCAAATTGATTTAAGTGTTCACTGAAAAACTGTTACGTATATTAAAAACTCTCAAATTACAGAGTTCAGATAAATATTCTGGCATATAAACAATACCTCAATAAAGTATTTATATTAAAATGAAAGCTCAATGTTAATTAGGAAAATTTGTCTTGAAATGTTTGTGTTTTTATATTTGTATAGATACAAAAGTACTGAAATATAAATATATTTTTCTTATTCAAAATAAACAAACCACTACAAATTATTAAAAGTAGAAGAGAAAGACTTTATAGAACAGAACATCAAAATTATCAATCAATACATGAACATTTAGTATACACCAAGAAAATGTAAATCAAATGAACTGCGTAATACCTCTGTACTTGAAATTGTGGATAAAGTGAAAAAGGCCTAAAACACCAAATATAGATAAGAATGGACATCAAAGGATTTTTATAAACTTTTAGTAAAAGAAAAAACAGTAGATTTCAAATCTCTTTGACGCTACTGTCCAAAACTACACATAAAGTTTAGCATTGTATGTGTCAATACCATAAGCAAGTATCACCAGGAATATAGACATTCACCAAATACTAGATGTAAGAATGTTTCTAACTACAATGTAATTGGAAAGCTAGTATTGAAAGCTGTCCAAATCACATGGCTTTTTAAAGTTGGGATGCATTACTACTTACCCATCCTTTATATATTTATTGTACCATGCACACATAAAATTTACTTTCTAAACCAATTTTTAATGCAAAGACACTATTGTTGACTTTATTACAATATTTTAAAGCAGATCTCTAGAGAATATTCATTTTACCTGGTTAAATCCACTAATTACTACTTTCCTGTCTGTCCTGCTGAACAGCCCTCAAAAATCAATGTTTTACCTTTTGATTCTATGTATTTAAGCATTTTAGGTAACCCATCTAAGTGCAATTACTCAAGTTTTGAATAAGTGATGCGTGGGGCATTCGAACAGTGGAGTATTATACAGCAAGACAGAAGAAGCTCACAGCAGTGTGCACGAGGCTCAAAGCTAGTATTGGAAATCAAACCTGAGAGCCTAGGGATACAAGCAGTTGAAGTTTTATTATTCCAAGGGCAAAATACAAAAGATCAGTTGATGTCGCTAAATTAGATTAGTGGATGCTTCAAGAGTTAAAGAACATCTGAAGACCTCTGTGGCAGGCAAGGTTCATTTCCGTGGTTTGTGGCTGTTTGGCTCTAATTCACGATGTTGGATGCTTATTACATGCGCATTTCTGCCAGATCTGTTTAATCAACCATTGAAAGAAATGACAAGAAAATCGTGTCTCCTCTCCGCAGCTACAGATTAGCACCTCAACATCACTTCCCAGTCCAATTTGAAGATGTGTATAATGCTTTAAAGTGGTTCTTACGCAAAACCGTTCTTGAAAGTTACGGTATAAACCCTGAGAGAGTCTGCATTTCTGGAGACAGCGCAGGAGGAAATTTAGCTGCAGCAGTGACTCAGCAGGTAGCACACTCCTCATCTCTGTTTTTCAAAATGGTCTACTAATAAACATAAAAATTTATACATGCAAATATAGAAGTAACAATGTTTGTAATACTGAAGAGAATATTGCTAAAACTGGTAGATATGCCAGATTGTTGGTTTCTGCCCTTGTCAAGGTTTCTTTCACTTTCTTTTTCTTTTCTTTTTACTAGTTTTAAAAAAATATATAAAATAAAAAATAGTATAAAAAAGCATTAGAAATGATACAAAATTTCATTAAACAGAGCAATAGGAATTCATTATAGTTGATGTATTATATGATGTTAGCTTCAAATTACTTGTTTTATTTTACCAGAAATCACAATAATCTGAGATCACTGAGGTAAAGCTTGATGTGTGTTAATGAAGTATACTAGCCAGGGGAAGAGAACAGATAATGACTTTCAACTATTTTTGGAAATTCAAATGTATTCAATAATCATCCATGGAGTAGTCTTCCCTTACCACAAAAGCTGACTATTTTGAAAACATTATCCAAGCATCCAAAGTTCCTCTATTATGTCAGGAAAGATTAGAGATGTGGAGATGTGAATTGCCTTCATCGGAAGGCACGCTTAAATGTCTTCTTGCCTGGTATTTGAAGTGCTCACTGCCTCATCTGTAAGGAAAAATAAACCTTTAAAACTGGCAGAGTTGTTTGGAAGCTGCTTTTATATATTGACATTAAAAACGTGGTAACATGATATGATCTTATAAATGTTTTCCAAAATATTGAAAATGATATGTTTTGAAAATGATAGTTAAAAAGTAGACAGGTCCACTAAACTGCAACTTTTGGGGTATGTTCAGAACCTGTAGTTGTATAGTCTTTAGATTTTATTTATATACATAATAATTTTTAGTATAATACACATTTCAAAAACATAAAATCACATATTAAAGAAAATATTCTCAAAATAAAAAAGTTATGAAGAAATATTTTTATGTATTACTTTGGCTCGACTCTAATATTTGTTCATTACACTTTTCTGACTGATCTTTAAATATTAGTATATTGGGCCTGGTATTGGATAATAATTTCATGGAATGTCCCACAAAAAAGGCTTTGTCAAATCTAGTACAACAGCATGTCACTTGGGAATCAGAGTGAAGTCAGAAATATTTCAAGAATTTTTTTTTAGGGGAAAAGTTATGCTGGTCTATTTTAGCATACTTTTATAAAAATAGAAAAGCAATGATGCCATTAAATTTATGCTTATGTATGTCATTGTTTCCCTACATATTTTTAAGCTGAAAGTTAAAGCATATGCTTACTAATTATTACTTCAATCCTCCTGCATTATCCTCAGGGCAGATAATTTTTCTTGAGTCAAACATAAACATCTTCCTACTTAAGGAGCATCTAGTTCTAGAATACCCTTTAAGCACTTCCAAGTTTGTCAAGTGGGTGATGTATGTTATTTCTCCAGTGTTTTTGTGAGGTGCTGAATTTATATTTATACTGTGTTGTTGGTAGTTGTTTTATCATTTTCAAAGGAATTAATTGCAGAAATCATCTTTCCTCTTTAGCTCCTAGGTGACCCAGCTGTCAAGACTAAACCCAAGATCCAGGCTTTAATTTACCCTGCACTTCAGCCTCTTGATTTTGATTCACCATCATACCGAGAAAATGCACACATGCCAGTTCTGTCTAGGTCGCTCATGCTCAGGCTCTGGAGTGAATACTTTTCTACAGACAGGGCACTGGAGAAAGCCATGCGTACCAATGAACATGTACCTGAAGCATACAGTCATCTCTTCAAGTTTGTTAACTGGAGCTCCTTGCTCCCTGAGAAGTTTAGAAAAGGACACGCCTATAAAAACCCAATTTATGGTAGTCCTGAGTTGTCTCAAAAATATCCTGGGTTCCTAGATGTGAGGGCAGCACCTCTGTTGGCAGATGACAGCAAGTTGCATGGTTTACCTATGACCTACATCCTCACATGTCAATATGACGTCTTAAGAGACGATGGACTCATGTATGTCACCAGACTGCGTAAAGCTGGAGTTCAAGTGACCCATAACCATGTGGAGGATGGATTCCATGGAGCAGTTTCCTTTCCACAACTTAAAATTTTTCATAGACTGGCAGAACAGTATATTACTTGGCTAAAGAAAAATCTATAGCAAGACATGTATTACTAATATATTTTTAAAAATACAACAAGTACGAAAACATCATAAAATTTAAGTGGAATAAAAGTGGTGTGTTTTGAAAGATCTACTGAAGTTCCACGTTAATGTAATAGTTTTTGCTGCATATATTTTGCCTTTGTCATTACCCAGAAGAATGTTTCCCAACATTTCTCTTTGTAAACATGCTATTTTTGCTAATATTCCTTGTATTTTGTAATTTTTACTTTTGTTAACTTTTAGTCATACAATATCTTTTCTGAGTGCTGGTAACCATTTCATAATTTCAGGAAGAGAGATGTAAGCAAAAATTCTCCATCTGTGTAATATCAACATTTTGTCAACAATGCACAAGATTTGAAACATGGCTAGTAACTGGGAAAGTTTGAGTCCCACATCTTTCCAAAAGTGGTTTCCATAGTATAACGCTAGCTTATTACATCTATACATTCTGTTTTCTTCTGCAACACTTTTAGATCCCAAGGAACAGGAGCTATACTGTTCAGTACTTGTGATCACCAGAAGAATGATCTGCTTTGTATTTTGAGAGTGTAAAAAATTCAAGCTCATTAACGTCTGAAGTAGTCTTCAGTTTAGAAAATATAGCAGCCAAGGAATGGAGAAGTAGAATTAGCTGATCTGCAATAAAACAAAAGTCAGAAAATTTAATTTGTGAAGAGCCTATGTTAGCAATGCATAGTAGAAGATAAAGTGGATTATGCTTAACAGCAGGCAGAATATTTGTACTGCCCATGATTTATGCAATGCTTCATAACCACAAAGCAACCTAGTAACAGGCATCCTGCTGATGGGAGGAGTCCCACCCATGTGGCTGTCTCATACTAAATCATCTTTTGTCTGTAGTCCATCATTTTTCTCTGTCTGCTTTTACATTTCTAATCGTGGTCATTCTAGTTTTAATACAGTCTACACAAAAAAATCTGGATAGAGATGAAATAACAAATGATCTGCTTGAGATTATTTTGTTTTATCAGGAAAATAGTAGTAACTCAATAACTCAAAACCAACAAAATCCTCATATGTTATTTCTACGAACATATCTGAAAACCTTTCAAAATAAAAATTCCACACATGGGAAAATTACATTTTGTGTGTTTTTTTAAAATGGATTTGGGACATGGTCTCACTACACAGTTAGGACTCATAGTTATCCTGCTGTTTTCAGCCTTCCTAGTACTTGCATTACAGGCGTGTGCCACCACACCTGCACTCAGTGTGCCCTGGGGGCAGGGCTGCCATGGCACGTGATGCTGGGGATCAGACCCCAGTCCTTACGCTTACCTAAGTAGGTACTTAATCTGCTGAGCTATCTCTCTGACCCTTACATTTTCTTATACTGGGAAACAAAATAATACTAAACAACGATAAGCAATTGGCAGACAATGCCACACATAGCTGTATAAATATCTTATTAAATAATAAACGTAGGATAAATACTTTCCTCATAAACATGTAAATACATTGAAATTTAGTACTAAATGCAATGAGAAGTAAAATTTGCATATGTAGTCTTGCAGTGATTTTCTTTTGTACTGTGCACATACATGAAATGCTTTTATTGTTATGCATAAATTCTTAAATTAATCTATGACTGGTGATTGCTATTGTTTTACTTAATCCTCCTTCAAAGTTAGTACAACTTTGCACTAATATGAACACCTAAAAGGAAACATCTTGACCAGAGAGTACTCACTGTCACTGCAGGATAAATATTTTTCACAGTTATTAAGTCCAGGGAGCTCATGCTTAGAATCTCTATTTCTTGGGAAGCTGAAGCAGGATTGCAGGTGAAAGCACAGATCAAGGAACCTAATCAAATTCCATATCAAAATAAGAAATAGAAAGAGCTATATGTATACTTCAGTAGACTAACACTGGCATAACACACATGAGAGAGAGAGAGAGAGAGAGAGAGAGAGAGAGAGAGAGAGAGAGAGGGAGAGGGAGAGAGAATTTATTATAGCATACAGCAGACGAGATAAACAGGGCAGTAATTCAATTCATTCAGATTCATGAAATTATGATTGTAAAATTTGACTTTTGGTAAGTGTGATAATTTTTTAGGTTAACTTTGTAGCTAATGAAATTGAAGGTCAAATGATGAAATTTCCACAATGCAATAGCTTTGGAAGGAAAATTTCCAACATTCCAATCACTCAACAATGCTACTTTCAGATATTTTCTTAAAAACAAATTGAAACATAGTTCTTACAAAAAACATTGCTATAGCTAAGTTTGTTTTAGCATTATGGTGTGTGCAACCTTGAAGAATGGCTTTCTTAACTTGCTTTCTCTTCAAGCTCAAAGAACTGAAAACCAGTGTCTTCCTGAAGACACTTCCTTCTCTATTTTTCCTTCCACATAAGACCTGAAGGGGAGGATGTGGTTTGCCTTGTTCTCTGCTCCTTGGTCTTTGAATACCCCACCCCCTGTCTTGTTTGTATGTAGAAAATTACAGCCTGGAGGCCAACTCTGGACTAGGCTGTTTTTGTACTCTAATTAAATGGTTGTTTATATATTATAAAGTTGTCAAAAAAGCGGAGAGGTTATGGAAGAGGTCTTAGAAGAAGAGAATAAGGGGGAAGAGGTGATACATTTTACCATGGGACATTTTCAAAATAGCTTGCTTGCAACTTCACAAGACAAAGCACTCCAAGGTTTTCATTGCTCCACTTTAGGTTGCAAAAGGTCTTATTATGCTTACTGTCAATATGTCACAACTACATCAATAATCTCACATTTAAGACAGACAACTTACTTGAAGTCCATTTGCCAGTTCTTAGGTATTCTTTTCTTTCCCTCAGTATATTTTTTATTTTATTATATTTTTCTGAACAGCATATAAAGTTTTGTATTGCTACATGAAAAGATAACACTCTACAATCCAATAAGACAAAAACACAGATTAAAGTGAGCAAAATATTTCAGCAGACCATTTCACACACACACACACACACACACACACACACACACATGCACACACACACACACACACACACACACACACACAAAGATACAAATGATCAAGAGGCATGTGGGAAAGTGCCTGCCATCAGTGGTTACCAGAGGAATGCAATCTGAACTCACCCTGGAAGACAGCTGAAGGGTATATAAAATTCCTAAGCCTCTGAGTGAAAAGCTCTGCTTTTCCTAATTTTATAGTTCTTTTTTTAAAAAATTTCTTCTTTTGAGTTCTTAAACTAAGGAGACTATACGATATTTACATATATAGGTCTAGTTTACTTCACTAATGAGCATAGGTTCTAGATACATTCACATACATGTGAAATCTTCTAGTTTATCATTCTTGATAACTGAGTAATATTCCACTGTGTCAAAGCACCACATCGTTTACCATTCTTCAGATGACGGGCATTTTGGTTGTTTCCAAGATTAAGCCATCACAAATTGTGCTGCTATGAACATAGCTGCACAGATAGCACTATGATATGATGTTTTCAGTTCTTCTTGGAAAGTTCTCAGTAGGGGGATAGCTGGATTGAATGCAATTCACAGTTCTAACTTTTTAAGGAGTCTCTTCACTGCTTTCCATAATGGTTGCACCAGTCTGCATTCCCACCAGCAGTGGAGAAGTGTTCCTTTTTCTCCACAGCCCCTCCAACATTTGTTGTTGGTTGCTTTCTTTATGGTAGCCATTCTTTCTGGGGTGAGATGGTATCTAAGTGTTGTTGTCCCAGTTGTTGATTCTCTCAAGTGTTAAATGTACATTTGATTTTTGTCCATGAATTCTTTGCCTAACCTGATGTCTTCAAGATTTCCTCCAACTTTCTCCTCTAGGAGATTTAGTGTTTCTCTTTTAATATTTAGATCTTCAATTCATCTTTACTTTAGTTTACTGCATGGTGATAGACCTGGGTCAAGTTTTAGTTTTTGGCATCCAGAGAGCCAGTTTTTCCAGCACTATTTGGTAAAGAGGCTATCTTTCATCCAGTAAATGTGTTTGGCCCTTTTGTCAAAAATAAGGTGGCTGAGTGTTTGTATTTGCTTCTGAATCATATAATCTATTCCACTGATCTTCAGGTCTATTTTTTTTGCCAATACCATGCTGATTTTATCACTGTAGCTTTGTAGTATAATTTTAGGTCAGTAATTGTAATGTGTCCTGCCTTGTCTTTGTGGCCCAGGATTGTGTTTTGCAATTTTAGGTCTTTTCTAGTTCCAGATAAATTTTAGGAATGATATCTCCAGATCAGTGAGGTATATTAATGGTATTTTGATAGGGATTGCATTAACTCTGTATAACAACTTAGGGAGTATGGCCATGTTCACAATGTTGGTTCTTCCTATACAGGAGCAGGGAATATCTTTCAATTTTCTGAAATTATCTAGGATCCTTTTTTCCTTCCTTCCTTTCTTCTTTTCTTCCTTCCTTCCTTCCTTCCTTCCTTCCTTCCTTCCTTCCTTTCCTTCCCTTCCCTTCCCTTTCTTCTTATATTCTTTTATTGAACCACAGATCTTGAAAGCATTTGCCATTTTTTTCACAAAAATAAACTGGCTAATATCTGAGAGAAGATGTGACAAATCCTGCAGCCACAGTAGCACATAGTAACTAGAGATTGCTCTGCAAAAACACCTGCCAGCCAGATCCGTGTGATTCACTGAGTTGCTTAAATATCAAATGCCAATAGTTTCAAGTTAAAAATGATGACTTTCTACTGGAATATTTTGGTAACTCAGGCATAAGTATTATTTTGAGTATTTAAATAAAAACTAAACTACATTATTATTCAGTATTGTTTGATTTAGTTTTAATAACTCATTTGACATGTTTAATTCTATCATCTATACGTACAAGTTTCCTGTGTATAAGAAGACACAGTGTCATTTTAATATTTGATTGTGTAATGAATTCTTATCTTTGTTAAATAAGATGAAATATTTAAATAATAAAGACATTATAATTAATTGCAATGAATATCATTTTCCAAAGTAGTGTCCCAGAATTCAGTATGGCAATAGCTGTTAAATAGTGTTTGTTATATTCATTCAAAAGTGGAAGCAAAAGCAACCAAATGGCTATTAGTTATGTGGCATTCACACACACAAGCACATGGACACACACACACACTCACATACGCAGTCTGTTTTTATTAGGACTTCTGCTCGTTATTTTTTGGTGATCTGGACATGGCCCCAATCGCCTGTTTGGACTAGGCTTTCTCACTTTCAGAATCTCAGTGTACAAGCTGCTCAGAATTTTTGAACTGCAGTCTAACCGCCTGGCCTAATTCAAAACAAAACATAAGTTTTTTTCCTGAAAAGAACCTTCATGTAAACGTAAATGGCAGGTAATATGGATGCCTGACTTAGAAGTACCGGACACTACTCTGAGGCCAAAACAACAAACAGCGTCTTTCAGTTGTTAAGGGGGTGTTTCTCAGCAACAGCACCCACAAACTTTTCAGCACGTTGGGGGCCCCAAGTTGTGAACTGAGGCTGGAAGCAGGAGGCCTTTAATGATCTGAGGGTGTGGTCACACTCCAGGGGAAGATCCTCATTAATTTAAACCACCACTGCCCTCTGTCATCTGGAGTGACCTCAATGTAGGATCCCTCTCGGCATAAGACCATCACCACCCTATGAGTCACTTGACGCTGCCCTGCCCAAGTCAGTGAACGCCAACCTTCTGCCTGCCTCAGGGTCTTCTGCCCCCTGTGAACAGCTGGTCATCCAAAATCCCCTCTG
Organism: Myocastor coypus; assembly: GCA_004027025.1. Taxonomy (NCBI): domain Eukaryota; kingdom Metazoa; phylum Chordata; class Mammalia; order Rodentia; family Myocastoridae; genus Myocastor; species Myocastor coypus. The sequence goes on from PVJA010023072.1 coordinate 24,900, forward strand.
CATCCCTACTCCGTCTCTGAACAAGTTTTTCTACTGGGTGCTACAACACCTAAAGGATTAGAGCCCACTGCAAGGGTCTCTGGAAATAGCCTCCAAGATAGCTTTGATAGGCTCAGAATTGAAGATAATTACTCGAATACCTTGCAATATTTAAAATTTATTTTTAAAATATAATACGCCTTTGATTTAATCAGAGCTACAAGCACAAGGTGACATACTAAAAAAGAAATGGTATTTTCTCTGCATGATTTTTTGATGTTCAGCTCCAATAAGTATTTCAAAAGAAGAAAACTAATTTAGTAGACTACAATGTCATATGATGTCTAAAGCCTTGCTCTAACAGGATTTCTAAGGAGGCAAAGTATCAACAACCAGGAAGTGGAGACTACAATTTCTAATGATGGTAACTAGCAGTGCTCCTTGTCAAGACATGATGAAGGGTTGTCCTAAACTGAGTGAATGTGAAAGTTAAAAAAAAAATTGTATATATATATATATATATATATATATATATATATATATATATATATGATGTCAAAGATACTGAATCAAGAAAAGCTTACAATTTAAAGAATTACCTTTCATAAGACCTAAATTTTCTCCAAGAAGCCTTTGAAATAGGTTAGTTCATGTAAACCTGAAGTTATAAATGAGTGGTTTCTCATACGAGAAAGGCAATATATATACAAATAAAGAACAATATAAAAGATAAATATAATCTAGGGAGAAGTTCAAATATGTCCAGTATGCTAATCTGTTTCATTTACATTACAAGTTTATCTTACTTTATTACAAAGAAATTTTTGTGATAATCTGTTAATTTTTTATTTGTAAAACTTGTTTTTGTCTATATCTTATACACTGAGTAAGTACTTTAAAAATAACAAATTGTACATAGTGATTGAACTATTATTATCATTGGTTTATAATTTTGTTAAGAAATTTTGTTTTATTTTTCATAAAATAAAAATAAGAATGTGCTGAACATTAATAAGAACAATTGATCAAAATCAGTCCTTGCTACTGATTTCTGAATGATCACTCTGAAAGAACAGATAGCTCAGCCCATTTGAACTAATTAACTGGAATAACTCCAGAGATCAAACGCTGGTCCCTGCGTCTGCCTACGCAGGTGCTCTAATCTGCTGAACTATCTGGCTGGCCCTACAAGGCCACCATTGATGATGGCACAGCCACTTAAATTTTGTTGCATTCAGACAGAAAGTATCAGTTTTCTGTCATATTCCAAGATGATTCAGAGCAGCTTACCATGTATCTGTCAGGTGAGAAGAGTCTTCTCAATTCCTCACATGCAGGACTCCAGAGGGTTCCTCCACCGAAGATTACATCCAGTGACAAAATTTCTCTCTCCTGAGATGCTATGCTTATCAGGGTGTTGGCCTAGCCCCCACATCCCAAATGAGTGGATAGTGAGTGGCTTAAATAAAGGAGATCAGTACGATGATTTTGAAGCATTCAGAAAGGTCAAAATTCACTCTGGAGGAGCTGAGGAGATAGCTCAGTAGAATAAGTGCTTGCCTGATAAGCACAAGGGCCTGAGTTCAATCCCCAGTTCCCTCCCGGGCCCCCCCCCCCAAATCGCTCAGGGATTCCAGATTCTCTAGTAGTAGAAAAAAAGAACTTCTCTATCACAATTTTGGATTTAAACCACTTGCCTGAAGATGATCCTGCTCATTTTTCAAGGCTCACATTATTTTTTGTTTGTTTTTCTCCAATGAGAAGCTTGTTTGTTTGAAGGGATACCTAATGCTGTCCATCTTTATTATGCATTTTGCCTGCATTTGTATCTATACTCCACTATATTACTTCTCAGTGTATTCCTACTTAAAAACTTAACAGTAAGTATAAGTAAAGATATGGAAGCATAAATAGAAAGTGGCTGATTAAACGAAATTATACTAACTGATATAAATTCAGTCACATATTGATTTTTTAAAATTTGTCTAGTTACTTGCAAAAGAACATATTGAATATTGAATTACATAAGCTAGGTAAGTATCATACATAGAATATAACCCTTGCTTTTTTACTAGCCAGTGTGCTGAATACTTACAAAGATGAAGGCCCACCTGCACCAAGGAGGCCCGCCTGTCTGAAGAAAATGTACAAAGTTTTAATTTTTTTCTTATTTCTTTTAATAGGATTTATATCAGTCCTCATAGAAGGTATTTGATTTTTTATAAATTGAAACAAACATGCCTTGTCATAGCCAATTATAGCCATATATAGGGATGAAATTTTTAGAGTTGTGTCATAACATCAGAACTGACACATTTTAAAATGTATATCTTTAATCAGCTATATTTTATTACCGAGGAAGATAGGAATCAAATTAACCATTTTGTAATATTTTATTTTTTTAGGAATCATGCCAGAAATGGCAGGTTATTTCTTTTGTGGAATTCTAGTCGACCACATATATTATATGTGATAATTGATATATTTATTCAGCGAGTGTGTGCTGTACTTTGGCATACCGGGGACATGCAGTAGATGGTCACTAAGAATATTGCCCTTTCTGTCTCGTTGAGCTTCTTCAGCTTTCAAGTGAAAAAAGCAATTGTGCTGCCACCGTTGGGTAGCCGCACAAAGAGGAACTGACAACACAGGAACAAGATGGGCTTGTGGGAAACAAGGGCTGGGGCTGCACAGAACTAAGACCCTTGGGAAAAGAGACCTAAAAGCTGCCAGGAGCCCTGCCTCCTCTTGCCTGAGAGTGACTCCTCTACTCTGCTTTGCATTTGTAATTTAACATTGAGTAAGTGACAGCTTCAGGAGAGAGCTTCTTATGTTTTCAATTCTGCTGTTCCTTTTGGTTTATTTTATGTTACACAATTTGAAATTCTTAGGAGAAATTTGACTTCTGGAATTTCATTTCCAAACCAGGCCATTTATTTTCATTTTTAAGTATCTTATTAACACTTATTAATTGTATACATTAATTATATTCACCCTGATATTTTCACACATGCAGGCACTCCATTTGCCACAATCAAATCCATCACCTTTACCTACATTCTTGCTACACAGCCATTCCCACTACTACTTCTCAACGCCTTTATTCAGCTCGACTTTTTTCCTTTGGCTTTCATATATGACAGATGCAGGACAATCTAATTTAAGAAACAACACAAGCTCATGTTTTGTTTTGTTTTTTGTGGGACTGGGGTTCAAACTCACGACCTTGCACTTGCCCAGCAGGCACTTATGCCATGGAGCTATCTCCCCAGCCCCCAAGCTCATGGTTTTAAAATCTCTTCTATCTCTGTACAGTAATTAGCTTAGCATCCATGAGCATAAACTGCTTTTAGGTTGCTTTTTCTTTTCTTTCATCTCCTTCTAAAGGAAAACAGGGCCCTAAGGTGTCAAGGAGCAAACATGCCAGAGAACAGAAAACTTATGCGGCAAGAAACACATGGCAATGTGGAAAGCACTTATCTCAACAGCATAATTTAGCATTTCCTTTTTATATTTCCAGTTATAGCACACATGCTCACGCATGTAGACACACATCAACTTTTGGAAGAACAAAACTGCTGTCTCTTACTTTAAAAAGAAAAAAAAATAATAAGAACAAAGGCAAAAACAAAGCACTGTATGACAATAAAAATGGTATAGAATTTCAAAAGTGGAGCAGGAAATTAATAATAGTTGTTATATCACATACTGTTACTGTCAATTTTGTTGATCAGACTACCAGATGCTGGCCTGTAAGGTTGCTGAAACAGTTCAGACATTAATTCTTCCTTTCCATAAACCTTAAAATCTTTTTCCTTGCACATTTTATTTTTTAAATATATTTTAAGGAGAGTATCAAAATATTAGATAAGACATTGGAAATCCTATGCTTTAAAAAACAGAAAAACAAAAATAAAATGAAAGCTATTTTATTTAGTCTGAAGGCTACAACAGATACTGTGAAAAAGGAATGAACTGGATCAGAAGGAAGGATTTACAGAGATGAGGAGAAGGGCAGGAGAGGGGTGGGGGAAGGAGGTCTCTGCGCGTGGAGGCAGGCTGGCTTGGACAACCGTACTGGGGATTTCTGCTGGTCTAAGGAAGGAGCAATTAATGCTTAATTTTTTATTTTCTGTTTTTCTGTCTGTAAAAAGCAATTTATTTATTGCTTTTTCTATCTTTTTAACTTCATATAAACTTTTTTCTCTTTTCAATTTTGCATGCACAGATGCAATAATCTGATCCACTAATCTGAAGGCAACCCTAAGCAACACAACAAATTTTTTTTTTTTTTTTTTTTTTTTTTTTTTTTTTTTTTTTTTTTTTTTTTTTTTTGGTGTAGTGTCAGGGATTGAACTCAGAACCCTGCACTTGCCAGGCCAGCTCTTATTCTACTGAGCCATCTCCCTGGCCCTAACAAATATTTTTGAATCCATGTTATTTTATTGAGTTAAATTCTGTATATTTTTTTATTTTTTCCTTTTTAATTACTGTGTTGTATTCTCTTTAAGAATGAAAAAGACGACATGCATTCAGCCATTGTTAGGCTGCACACCGCTGTCTCCCGTGCTCAGATCATAGATATTAGTATAGAAAATTTATCAAACTAAGAATTTTCAACACTAACTGCTACCTTCAGAAAACCTAGTAGATGCTCCTTCCCACTGAACAAAGTTTCTTCCTTTCACCGTATCTGTTGTACTTCTCAAATTTTAATTCCTCTTTCAGGCTCTTACACTAGGGAGGTAACACAGTGTTTGCACATGGGGATCTGATTGATTTCACTTACCAATATAGTATCTAGTTACATTCATTGACCTGCAAAAATCCAGAATTTATATTTCTTTTAGCTGAACAATACTTAACTGTGTAGAAATGCCATAACTTTTGTTATCCATTCCTCAGTCGATGAAATCTTGGTTAATTCCAAGATTTAATTGTGACAAATTGCACATATATCATTGTGGTATGGTGATTTCAGTTCTTTTGGAAAAGTATCTAGGTGGGGAATGAATTCAATAAGACCTCCAAGCCTAGCTTTTTAAGGAATGCCCATACTATTTTCCATAATGGCTGTATCAGCATATGCTGTGAGCAACAGTGCAGAAGAGTTTCTCTTTCCCACAGCAATATATGTACAGACATGTTTATGGCAGCACAATTTGTCACAGCTAACTCTTGGAAGCAGTGCAAATGCCCATCAACTTAGGAATGGATAAAAAAGATATGGCATTTTTAATCCATAGTGGAATATTACTCAGCTATCAAAAAAAGATAAACTTGTGGCTTTTATAGATTAATGGATGCAACTAGATGCTATAATCATGAGTGAAATAAATCCGAATCATGTGTAAACATAAATTTTCCCCTTAGTGTAAGATACTCAATGAATAAATAAAATGTGAAAACAACATTTCCTTATAATATAAAACAACAAATTCCTTATAATCCCCAAGGTCAAAGAATTGTTAAATTACAAAAGCCAAGAGGAAAAAACTTAGATTGAGATTAAAAAAGGGAGAGATGGAGTCTCAAAATCCATAGATATTTATAGATGTATATAAAAATGTTTATTGTTTTTTTGGTGCCTGTATACATGTTGTTTCTAAGACCACCATAGAGGACTTAGTGTGGAGCACTGTTTTAAAATCAGGTCCTAGTCAAGACAAGGCGAATGGAGCAAAGGTATACCAGATAGAGTTTTTTTTTTTTCTTCTTTTTGAGACAGGGTCTCGCTATGTAGTTGAGGCTGGCCTTGAGCTCAGTTTTGTAGCCCAGGCTGGTCTCGAACTCACACCAATCCTCCTGCCTCAGCCTCCCAAATGCTGGGATTACAGGTGTGAGCCACCACGCGTGGCCCAGATAGAGTTTTAACCTTTTAGCTTTGATCAATTAGGAAAAAAGAGAGAGTGAGTTCTTCTAAACTGCGAACAGTTGGTTCTAAGTGGTGTGACTGCTTCCAGGGGGGAGGGGCACAAACAGATCTGTGAGGGCCAAGCACTCCTATCCTAGGCTGACCCAAATAGGCATCTGCAACATAGGTTCAGCTGCAGAGGCCTGTGTTCCTGTTGCTAAGTAGGTGGGTCACGACTATGAGGACAAGGGTCATGGCTCTTGCATTGGCTGTGCATGTGGCTGGTTTCACAAATTTGGAAGGCTCAAGATAGCATCTATGTTTAAAATCTGGGCAAAATTGAAACCTCTAGCCATCAGAGCCAGAGAGACAGCTGACACACAGTGGCTTCATGCAGAGGCCATGGCTACGAAGTCATTAAGCACCCTTAAAGCTTTAGGAGGTAATGTGGGCCAGAGAAAACCCTGTGTAGGTACTATGACTATTAAGCTGCTGCCAGCAGATTATCTAGCACAACTATGTAGTAAAATCAAGCAAAGGCAGAGCCCCAATGCTAAATGGTGTACAGATTTTGTCTGGTATAATCAATGCTATTTATACAGTGAAATCAGAGTTCTAATTTGCTCCACCCAAACCATTGTTTAAACCATTCCATATTCTTATATTGCTCAATTGGTTATTTTGTTGTAGGCAGCTGAATTAGATAGAAATATTTTAGGCAGTCAGATAGGGCCAGGCCCTCAAGGAGATAAGATGGAAGATAAGGTGACTATACAGCTTTACAAGAGGCAGACACCCCTGCTATGGACCAGACCTCAAGACAAAAAAAGAAACAAAAGTAGCCACATACTTCTCTAGGAATGCTCATCAGGGATTGAGATTCTAGATAGGTATCCATCACCTTAAAGGAGCCTAAATGAGCCAGTAACCCAACCCCAACAGGAGGAGACCCTGTTCCTATTCACACCTGCTTGTTACTTGACTCCCTTCCCCATTCGGTAGTGGCTTTAATCAATTACACCTGAGCACTGGTGCTTGTGGTCTCATTGGTTGACCATAGTTTTGTCCCATCTCATACCCACCTGAACGAGTTTCCACGGTTTCCACATTGCATGGTTTTCCTCTATAAAGTCCCTGGAAGAGAAAGCTTACACCCACTCGGGTCCCCCCTCCTGTCCCTGTCTTGGATAGGAACTTTCTTTCTCACAATAAATAGGTTCTGCTCATGTTCCTAAAATTCATTCTTTGGTTTCAGAGAACACGAACTCATCCCAAGTACTTTCGGGTTGGGAGTCCAGTTTTCCCTATATCATTTGGAGGTTCCTATTGTAATTTATCCACCTCACGTCAGCTTTTTTTTCCTGAATCAGTTTTTTAAATAAAAATTTTAAAATTATTAAAAAGAAATATTGAGTTAAAAAATACAAATTAATTCAAGGAAAATCATTTTAAAGGCGTTTCAAATACAAGTATGAGCCGGGTGAGGTGGCACACACCTGTAATCCCAGCACTTGGGAGGCTGAGGCAGGAGGATCAATGTGAGTTTGAGACCAGCCTGGGCTACAAAAGTGAGTTCAAGGGCAGCCTGAACTGCATAGCGAGACCCTGTCTCAAAAAGACAAAAAAAAAAAAAAAAAAAAAAACAAGTATGAATGGCTTCCAGGTAAGACAGCTACAAAAATGAAGGGCCATTACCTCAAGAATAAAAATTAGCAGGGGTCAAGGAGATAGTTTTGTGGTACAAGTGCCTGCCTGGCAAGTGCAAGGCCATGAGTTCAAACCCTAGTCCTGCAAAAAACAAAAAAGAATAAAACTTAGCATAAAAGCAAGAAATAAGAGTGGTTCTCTCTCCATTACAATTGAAATTGAGGAAAAGCATTTATGTTTTCCTCTTAAGGTATTAAATTAAAAGGTTATTTTCATCCTAAAAATAAAAAGTTTGCTTTAAAGAAAAAAGTCACATTTCCTAAAACTTACAACAATAGGAATATTTGAAAAGATTAATTAATTTTTTTTAAATTTCCAGTGTTTGATTAACTGTTTTATAGTCTTAAGTTAAAATAGGGCTTTGATATTTTACAAACAAATGTAAGAGTTTAGAATGTTGTGTAAATGCCAGCAGGTTTAAACAGTCACTTGATTTTTGACATCCTATTTTAGTAATAAAAGGCGTAATGATGGCCTCCAAAAGGATGCACGCTATGATTACTTCTTCATCTTTGGGTCAAGTTATGCAACAAAAATAGGGAACGCTCAAAAAGGTTCAGATTTTCAGACTTTAGTTGGTAATATTAATTGGCTCCAACTAGATTTTGGACTAATTTCTCTGGTGTTATTGACTGTCATTATTATTCTGATAAGTTAATCTGAATTTTTACAGATAGGGCATATTAGGTCAAGTGAAAAAATGTATGACTTCTTCTTCAAAATATAAAATACAAGTTTCTCACCATACAATCAACATTCTATTAAAACAAAATGGGATTCAATCTCTCCAACTTCATTTGTCAATATATACTGTTAAAATTTTTAAACTTTTTAAAAATTTAATATTTTTTATTGTTTAAATTTAACAATGGTTATATTACATATTTTCATCATCAGATCAGTTTAGATTAATACATATAGGTATATAAGATTGATCAAACAATTAAACATTAACCCTTTTAAATCAACATTACTTTTTTTTCTTTTCCCCTTTCTTTTTTTTTTTTTTTTTTTT
>PVJA010023073.1:7710-33470 GCA_004027025.1 Myocastor coypus
CTAAAAGCAGTCATTGCTTCCATGTCACTTTGCTCTAAGTCAGACCCAAGTGTCCTTCCTCATGTCTTCTGCTTTAGGAGGCTCTCTGTACCTTTGGGTATGAAACCTCAGTGACTCTTTATTTCCATTTAGTAATAACTGTAGTACCAAGTTCAGAACAGTCCTTTGGTGGAAACTCATTCTAATGTGAATTTTTGTCGTCTCACAGACTTGGGCTACTTTTTCCTTTTGTCTCTTTGTTTGATGAAACAAATAATATAGTCCTATAATTATTGTGTGCCTCGGCCTAAAAAAGCCTTTCTGTTTGTACTGTGGCACTAAAATGCAGACTGACCTACTTTGCATAAGGAAATTAGCACAAGGAAGTGCCAGTAACCCTCCAGCCTTCTCTAGACACTTGGAGCCTTCTGAGGGGCCCGGTTTTCTCATCCAGGGCACCAGCCACAGCAGTTTGGGCTCTTCCCTCAGGTGAGGGTGCAGGGGCACAGTGGCCCTCACTCCAGCCTACTGACCCCATTTTTTGTTTCCCTGTAGCCACACTCAGCTTGACCCCACAATGGATGACAGCGATGTCCACATGAGCTCACTGAGATCTGTGTGCTTCTCTCCTGAAGGCTTGTACCTCGCTACAGTGGCAGATGACAGGTAACTACAGATCTCTTCGGGGGGCCTTAGAGTAGGTGCTTGTGGCATTGCCAGGAGTTCCCTCTCAGTAGGGCCTCAGTCAGCTGCAGTGTGACTTGTGTCCCTCCTCTTGTGTGCAGGCTTCTCAGGATCTGGGCCCTGGAACTGAAGGCTCCAATTGCATTTGCTCCTATGACCAATGGTCTTTGCTGCACATTTTTTCCACATGGTGGAGTTATTGCCACAGGGTACGTATCTCTTAGCTGAACACAGCAGTTCTACTAGGCATACTGTGTACTTTTTTTTAAAGGGAAGAAACATCTAGAATTCCATTGCCCTGACAAAGCCTTAAGTGAAATCCATTACTGAAGAGTTAAATAGTCTGAGGGCTGGTGAGATAGCGCAGAGGACCATGCACACAGGGACCACAGTTGGATTCTCTCAGCTAGCCACCAAGAGCGGGTGTGGTGGCACATGCCTGTAATCCCAGTGCCAGGAAGACTGAAAACAGAAATCTGAGCTGTGCATGAGACCCTGTACCAAATAAATTTTAAAAAATAAATATTCTGTTCTGCCAGTGTATTGCTTACTCTTGATAACCTAGTTATAATGAAAAATCAATTGTTCTTGCCACCTAGTGGGCTAGGTCCATATGGAAGTGTAAATTATGAATTTATATGGATAGTGCTAGGCCAGGTGGTGCAATACCTGTAATCCCAGCACTTTGGAGACTGAGGCAAGAGGATCATTACAAGTTGGAGACCAGCCTAGACTACAAAATGAGCTTAAAGTCCAGCCTGAACTGTATAGAGACCCTGTGTCAAAAAGAAAAAAGAATTTATGTGGAAGCCATTTACTTCCAGCTGTGATCCCTACAGGTAACACCCGTCGTTCAGTTGTGGCCTCTTTTCCTATCTTCCTTTGCACTCCTTTGTAGAAGGGGCTGTGCTGACACATGGTGCAAACAGAGGTATCTTGAGGTGGGTTTTTATTTTGTGACATGATCTCTATTGCCTAGGATGAATTTAAACTAGGGCTTAGGAGATTCTCTTGCCTCAGTCCCTTGAATAGCTGGGACCACAGGCATATGCTACATCTTTGGCTTTGTTTTTGTGGTACTGGGGATTGAAAGTAGGTTTTCACGCTGAGCTATATTGCCAGCTTTTTAACTTTTTAAGATTATTTTGAGATAGGGTCTAAGTTGCTCAGGTTTGAACTTGAAATCCTCCCAGAGGGCTGAGTGTGAGCTATCATGTCTAGCTAACATCTTTAGTTCTTACCCTGTCAGCACTTTTTTTTTTTATTAGCACACCTTTTTTTTTTTTGCAACAGGGTCTCACTATATAGTTCAGAATAGTCTTGAACTATGTTGCTCCCAGCTGGCCTCAAACTTGCAGCAGTCCTCCTGCCTCAGCCTCCCAAGTGTTGAGCTTTTTGCCACCACACCCAACATCAACACCTTTTAATGTTTCCAGTTTTGAGTTGACGTTCACCCTCTAGTCCAGTCACTCTCCAAGAGTTAAAAAAAAAAAACAAAAAAACACTATTAATTACCTTTACTGTGCTGGTTGCTTTCATTTCAGGACAAGAGATGGCCACGTCCAGTTCTGGACTGCCCCCCGAGTTCTGTCCTCATTGAAGCACTTATGCCGGAAAGCCCTTCGAAGTTTCCTAACAACCTACCAAGTCCTAGCACTGCCAATCCCCAAGAAAATGAAAGAGTTCCTCACATACAGGACTTTTTAAGCAATGCTACACATCTTTTCTCTGTGGCAGAATAAGTCCTCCTGGCAAAGGAAGAGTTGGAAGAATGAGCCAAAGATCTGCTCTGACTGAAACAATTTCTTTGGGATTGTGAATAGAATGTAGCCAGATAGCAGTGGAGTCACCATGGACCTTCTCCATGGCACATGCAAGGCAATTTCAGAAGACATTGCTCTTCAGCCATGACAGAGCCTTACCTTCAATCTTTGGTCCACTTGTAAACAGCAGATGTTGAACTTCTAGTTCAGATTCAGAGTGCTGTTATTTTGATGGCAAAGCAGGCAGGCCTCCAGAGCCTCCTTAGTGGTGGCAAAGCTCACATTACTTCAGCTGGAAAGTGTGACTGCCACATAGCATACCTGTCACCTATTTGGTGCAGCTGTAGCATGACCTACAGTTCCCTCCCTCCTGCTATGGTCAGGGGAGCTTCAATGTTGGCAGGTGTTGCCCTTGGACTCCCCTCTGACCAGCAGGATCAAGTTTTCAAGGCGTCTTTTGATATTAGATGTTCAGGGTCACAAGTGAAGCAGATTGTGTGTTCCTGACCAATAGACACTATTACTGGCTGTTTTTATTGTTAAGCAGTGGTGTGCATGTGCAGGTGACAAACTTGTATGTCAGATTATATGAGGATTTACTTCTAAACTGCATGACTGTTCAAATGGCTACCAAGTTGTCAGTTGCTGGCCATTTCTTAGCATCATATTTATTTGTGTTTTTCACAGATACTGTATTAAGGTACAACTGTTTTTGTCAATGGTATCAAAAGACCAGCATGCTTCAGTGGACCAGTTGTAAAGATGCGTCTCAGCTGTGAAGAACTGCTGCTGTTGTCACTTCCGCTTATACTCTTACATGTCCATCTGTGCTGCTTGACTTCAGTGGACTCATCAGCCAGTCTCAACCCTATACCTAAACAAAAACAGCTCCTTCAAAGTCCTGTTCTCCTTCAGTGGCATGTGGTTATCTCAAGACACTTCATCCAGATAAAAATCTGCCTTAGGAAAATTTAATATATTTTAAATTATTTTAAAAGAAATGCAACATCTTATTCTTTGGCTTTCTTAATGCTTTGTGGAGGCAGTATATAACATACTTGTGGAGGATAGAGGAATGGCCTCTACCTTTTGTTGCTTGATGAACGCATTTCAAAATGAGGCATTGAAGGAAAAAAACAAAACAAAAACAACCTTTTGCCTCGGTTTCATTTTTTTCCTTTAAAAAACAACCTTTTGAAACAGTTCAGAGGGAGATTGGGAACAGTTGATCAGCTTCTTAGTTTTACATTTATCTTTTCAGGTTTGGTTATCTTGAGGTACCACCTATAGCAGCCAGCAGCTGAGGCTCTTGGTGGTTACTCAGGTTGGACTTGGCCAGTTGATTCAAACTCCACCGGTGTTCTTGGTAGTGACTTCTCTATGGTAGAGGAAATAACTGACTCCTATTTACTAAAGTGGTGCTGGGAACTGAGCCCTTCACCTCACACATGCTAGACAAATGCTTTGCCTGAGCCACACCCACGCCCTACTCTTAACTTGATGGTGCACATGTGTCTCAACTTACAGTGTATTCCCTCCCACTAATCTCACTGTACATTGAAAATGCCCAGCTGAGCCGGCCTGATAGCTCAGCAGATTAAAAGTGCTTGCTTAGGCAGAGAATAGAGGCGCTGGGGTTCCATTCCTGGCATACCATGCCAGCCCTGCCCACAGGCTGTGTGACTGTAATCCCAGCACTTGGGAGGCTGAAAATCACTATGAGTCTGATCTATGTAGTGAGACCTTGCAGATCCTGCCTTAAATACAGAAAAAAAAAAACAAAACAAACAAACAAAAAAAAAACCAGCTGAAGATGAGCCTCATGCGTCTGACTGCCACAGCTTGGTGACGCAGTTCACTGCCAGGTGTCAGCTATTTCCCTCATAGTCACGTGGCCAATGGAAGCTGTGGATTGCTGCTGCTACCTGTGTCACTAGTGTATCATATTGCATATTGGCAGCCTGGGGAAGATGAAAATTTGAAGTCTGGTTTCTGCTGAACACATGATCCTTCTGTATCAAGTTGAAAAACAGTCCAACTACTTGAGGCCTCAGAACCTGACACTTGTAAGGAAGAGTCTCCAAAAGAAATACTTGGTTCCACCAGTGCAAAAGATTTACTGTATGTGCAAGGTGGAAACTCAAGATCTCTAATCTGCCATAAAAGGGAGTCTTCCAACCTGCAAGCAAGCTGGCACTTTATTCTTGGTGTGTACACTTCAGTGTTACAAAATTGCAAGGAGATTGCTACTTTTGTAGAGAAAAAGTACAGTCTTTTCATTAGTTATAGTTGAACTCTGGCTTAAACCTCACATATCTTCCCTGGATTAAAAAACATATAGCCAGTGGTTCACAATGTCACCACAATTTAATGGCTCTTTATTATAATGCTTCTATAACATAATAATCTGGAAGCTATTGGTCAGTCTTTAAGAGGGAAAATCAAGGGACTGGGGAGATAGCTCTGAGGCATAAATGCCTGCCTGGCAAGTGCAAGGTTGTGACTTTGAACCCTGGTTCTGCAAAAAAAGAGGAAATCGAAAGATTAGTATTCAAAGTAAACAAGCTGGGTGTGGTGGCACATGCCTGTAGTCCCAGTACTCCACAGGCTGAGGCAGGAAGATTGTTGGGGGAGTTCAAGACCAGCATGGCTACAAAGAGAGCTCAAGGTCAGCCAACTGCATACATATAGAGACCCTGTCTAAACACCTAAAAAGGAATTTTTTAAAAATTTAGGTATATGTATAGGGGCATCTGCTTATGATTCCAGCCCTTGAACAGCTGAGGCATGGAGACTGCTCCAAGTTCAAAGCCAGTCTATGAAACACATAAACCCTATCTCAAAAAGCAAACACACACACACACAAAAAAGAAAAAAAAAAAAAAAAACACCCAAATTAAGACTTCACTGTTAAAGAGTTGTGGCCAGATATCCATTTGCACCTGTTTAAAGAGACAGTATCAAAAGTTAAAATTTATAAACTTCACTTTAGAGATGTTGGAAGACATTTGGACCATACATAACAGACTTAAAAATCTCATATTCCAGATCACAACTGGATAAGCCAATATCCTGTCACCTAAGCACCTAAAGGTAAAAGCCTTAAATCTGGGAAGAAAATACATGCCTATGAAAGATGATAAGACCGTTGTGCATCAACACAGTTTTGTACATCCTTATTCTAACAGCCAAAGATAAAGTACTTTGGAACAGTTTTCCAAAACAGGAGACAGACTGGCTTCACTGCATAGCCAGGCAGTGTGTTACCCCAGCCTGAGTGCTCTGCTTCTGTGATCCCTGATGGGGCCTTGGGACATCTAGGCCTCTGCCACAATAAGGTCTCTGGTGACTTGGAAAGCAGCAATGAGGGAACTCAGCTGAATCTTCTCACTGGTGCCAACAGAAAGCCTGTACCTGAAAGGAAGCAAAACATGGAGAAAATAGAGCAGAGCACTGGATTCGCCAAGAGCAAATGCTGGCGGTGTTGAGGGGCATGGAAATTGATAAAAATTCATCCAGGACAGCAAGAGGTCTTTTATGTGTTCCCCTCACAATTTTTGCCCTCCACACTGATTTGGAAATTGTATTCCAACTGCTGAAGACAAATTTTAAACCAACAGCAGTGTTCTGAACCTTGTTATAATGCTACACAGACTTCCTGTTATTAAGGATTATTTCATCTGCAGAATGCACTGAGAGATTTCTCTTAAAACATTTCACTGGGAAGTGTATGTTGGGTCTGTGGTGGCAGTAAAGTGAGACAGTGGCAGTTCATTTTGCTACCTTTTAAGTGCCCAGCCATCAAAAGCAAACTCATACTGACAGCACAGCTATAAGTGACCTAATTTATATACATGAAAGACAATGACAGTAAATCAGAGTGGCTTATGCTCACATCTAGTTGAAACCCAATGCTCTGTCTACTTACATGATAGCTGCCAGCTTCAGTGGGGGCTAATCACAGTGTTTACTGAACCAGGCAAAGTGGAAAACTTTGTGTTTCCTTCTTCCCCAATATGCTTCAGTGTGCCAAAAATCTCTTAACAGCTGGATAGCTAGTCAAACCCCAAATGACCTAGATGTCGAAACTGAAGCCGTGTCACAAATACAAGAACGCGGGAACCCATGTGGACCTAGCCTTTGAGGCTGGAGGAGAGGCCCTCATGTGTGTAACTGATCTGCCTGTCTTCTGCTCCTTCTGCTCCTGTGTTCTGGAAATAAGCAACTCACAGCCTTAGCCACACTGCATTTGGTACTACCCCAAACAGGGCTAAAGCACATGGGCATGATGTGAATAAATGGCAGGAACCAAATAAGTAGAAACAACTCACAACAGGAAGAAATGAAAATACTCACTCAATGTCTGCCATTTTGGTCAACAAATGAATCCGAACTGAGGATGGAAAGTCAACTGAGGGATAAACAAAATCTCGTGAGTGAAAGTCATCAAAAAATTGCACAGAAAAATATGTTTAAACGTCAGATAGACAATAGCAAACTTCTGAGGCCTTAGAACAGACCTTTAAGTGAAGACACTCTAGATTTTATATATATATATATATATATATATATATTTTTTTTTTTTTACCCACTTTTATTTTGATTCTTATAGTTAAAAGTACATATGTACATGCATATGCCAGATTCCAAAGTGATTATGAGAATATAGAAGGGCTATCAACAGTACTGTTTCTGGTTGGCTTCACTAGCTAACATGAAATCTAAGTTTTCACTGGCCCAGTTTTAAAACTACTTCAAAGCAACTGGGTTGAGTGTGGTGGTACAGACCTATAATCCTAGCAGTCTGGGAGGCGGAGGCAGAAGCATCATAAATTCAGGCCCAACCTAGGGAACTTAGTGACTTAGCATCACTTAAGTGTCTCAAAAAGTAAAATGAAACAAAGAAAAAAAAAAGGGCTGGTGTTATAGTTCAGGGCAGAGGCCCTAGGTTCAATCCTCAGTACCACCAAAGTAATAAAAAAAGCTCTGCAAAAATAGAACCAACACTGACATGAAGTTCTTCCCATGTGCAGGGAGCTGAAGACTGAGAAGCCTCTCCAAAAAGCTATGCAGGGGTCCCTGAAACAACACTGATGCTGGCTGGCCCCAGAAACTGATTTAAAGGCTCTAAGGTGAATCCTGGGTACTGAGGGCTGAGAAGAATCAGTTCCTTATACAGAAGGTGTGAGCAGGTGTGGAACTTAAAGAGTTTCCTCAAGACTGCTTTGGTTTACATGAAAATGGATCATATCCAACCCCCCCTGCCACTGCTTTTTTTTCCTGAGACTGGGTCTCACCCAGGTTCAGGCTGACCTTGAACTTCTAGCAGTCCTCCTGCCTCAGCCTACCATGCCTGTGTGAAACACAATTCTTTTTTTTTGTCTTTTTGAGACAGGGTCTTGCTATGCAGTTCAGGCTGGCCTTGAGCTTTCGTAGCCCAGGCTGGTCTCGAACTCACACCGATCCTCCTGCCTCAGCCTCCCGAGTGCTGGGATTACAGGCGTGCGCCACCACGCCCGGCAGAAACACAATTCTAAATAGCAAGATAGGAACTACTGGAGAAATTCAGGGCTGAGCTTTATACTACTTCACTCATTTCTTTGCTTCAAGAATAAAGGTTTGAGCTCAGCGTGGTAGTACACTCTTCTAATCTTAGCACTCAGAAGACTAAGGCAGAAGGATAACTGGAAGCTCAAGGCCACTCTGAGCTACACAGTGAAACCCCATCTGAAAGGGGAGGGGGGACTCATATTCACTTTGTAATGTCCCTTAATCCTGAAGTGTGAATTTCTTAGGAGAAGACTGATGCAGGTTACCTCTGTGCACAAACAGGTGAATCTCGGTCAGGATGTCATGTAACGCCAGCCCCTTCAGAGTCTTCAACTCCATGATATCTAGAGAGGAGCAGTTAAGACACAGGAACAAGTTCCGGAGCAAACAGACCACAGAGAAGTTTAAATCCAAACCCTGGAGAGGGATTCAAAGGTAGGGGCCTTAACTGCAATACGGCTGTTTCTGTTTTTTTTTTTTGCCTTTTTGAGACAGGGTTTCACTATGCAGTTCAGGCTGGCCTTGAGCTCAGTTTTGTAGCCCAGGCTGGTCTCGAACTCGCACGGATCCTCCTGCCTCAGCCTCCCAAGTGCTGGGATTACAGGCGTGAGCCACCACGCCCGGCGGCTGTTTCTCTTTAAACCTCAAGTTTCATATTAGGGTGCGATTCTTTTTAAATGTTTTATCTCCAATAAGGGCATTATACAGTTGCATCTCCTCCTAGTAGAGACTACAGTCAAACGTATTCCTCAGTTTGATGCCACCATTTCTAGCTGGCAAAATAATAGCTAACACCAGCCACTTTAAAATTATTGTATCTTCCATCAGTGAGCCAAGTCGTTTTAAGCCTTACACAGGACAAAGACAGTGAGGCAGAACTCTGGGAGTGTTAAAAACAAGTGATTACTCCACCTACAGGCCCTGATTTCCCCAACAAAGTCAGTGGTCCTTGGTCAGCAGCGTGTAGGTGCTGGCCACAGCATGCACTCCTGTGGCCACTTCAAATGTCAAGTTTCACATTAGGACTCAGTCCTCAGGGCTCAAAAGGATACTTCTGTAGGCTGTGGTGAAGTCCTGATTCAACATCCAGTCCAGAATGTTGGCAATGTCCGACTTGAGCGGGTGCCCTGTGCAGGTGTAGACAGTCTCTTCGGTCACCTTCCCAAAGGCCATATTGGTGCTCTATGTAGACAGAGGGAGACATCCCAGTGGCTATCAGGAGCTGCCAAGCTGCAGGCGGTCAGGAAGAACTTGCCTTAGCAGTGGGATGAGACAGGCCAGGATGGTGCGTTTTTGCTGGCTGTCAGAATCCCCCCTACCTTTTGCCTTGTTGGTGACAAATGATTCTTTCAATTAATCAAAATCTAAGGGGCTAGGACCTGGAACATTAAGAGAGATGTCCTAGCAGTTCTCTATTTCTGAACTTAGTCACAGGTTGATGCTTCATTGAAAAGTTTCTGACTGCTCAGGCAGTCACAGGGACTGGGATCCATCCCCAGCCTGCTGTGCTGGCCCCGTCCCTGGGGCGTGCTGAGACAGTGGCTGAGACTGGGCATGGTGGTGCATGCCTGTAATCCCAGCACTTGGAAAGGCTGAAAATAGGAGGGTCACTGTGAGTCCCATCTGTGCAGTGGGACCTTATAGACCCTGTACTAAAAATACCTTAAAAAAAAAAAAAAAAAAAAAAAAGGCTGTGAAACAATGACTTGAAAAGTGCTTTGAGTAGGACCAACCTGTAAAATGTTGAGAGCCCTTCGCATATCTCCGCTGGAGAGAGTCACAAGTGCTTTCATTCCATCTTCACTTATGTCAACTCTGGAAGGAAACGTGACAGGGACTTGGGAAGCTCCTTGAGAGCAGTGTCACCAAGGGCCTGAGAAGGCCTTGCATGATTAACGCTTTAATCATGTGAAAGGGAAGAAAGGACAAAGAGCTAAGGATACGATACCCTCCTACTGGATGCCATCTAGAGAGCACTCTGGTTCCTAGGGATGTGGGCCTTACATTAGTAAGGACAGTGTACCCCTAATCTAGGAAGACCCTTCTTCAGGACCAGGAATCCTTGCACTGAGTAACCAGCTGTGACTTATGTTCCCCAGGGGAAGCCCTGGCATGACCACAGGACCCAAGAAACCTTCAGAATCAGCAGCTGCTTGGGGAAGCTACTTGCTCAGCAGCTGAAGCCTCAGAATGCAATGGCTCAGAACCTCCCTTCTAGTCTAAAAAGACTGGCAGCATCTGCAGAAGGGACCCGGCAGTGTGCCGTTTCCAATGACAAAGAGTAGGAGGAAATTGGGACAGCTTCCAGAGGAGGAGGAGGAGGGAATCAAGAAAAACCAAATGACTTTTATGAGGAGGAATGTCCATGAGATACCAGAGAAAACGACAGCAGCCAGCAGTCCCCAGCGCTCCTTCTGTGCAAGGCATTCTGCTAAGTCATTTGCCAAAGCTACTGCCTCCCTGTAGGCAGCAGCCAGCATCCCAGGGCCCTGCCCACGCTCCCCTCGGTCCCCACCCTCGCCCTGCCTGCTTTCCAGTACACTCACTTCTCTTCTTTTACCACATGTTCCAGGCGGGGGACCATGAGTTCAGGGGTCAGGGGACCAAATCGGAACCTCGTACAGCGAGACTGCAAGGCAGGGATGATCTTGGACAGATAATTACAGATGAGGCAGAATCTGGTATTCTCAGTGAACTTCTCAATCACTGGTGAAGAAAAATAGAAACACCTCATGTCTGAGACCACTCCAATGCTTCAGGGCCCTGGAAACACTGAACTTTTCTGAGGTCACATGAAAAAGACACTGGCAGGTGCAGAATGCAAGAGTAGGGACACTACCTGTGGGGGACAGGGTATCTATCACAGGCACTCAGAACAGGAGACCAGTCACTTTTGTTTCTTTCAAAACTAATGAATGTGCGATTTTAGAAAACAGTGTTTTTCTTGATATGCCATGATTTTGGCATTTGCTACCTTACCCTTAGGATCTGAGTCCCATCATAGAAGATCCTATCCTTTTGGTACACACTGCCACTCTTTCATGCTTTCTAGGCAGGAGGGGTCAGTTTTGTGCAGGCTTTCCAGGGGCCTATGGAAACCTGAGCTCTCAGGAGCAACAACCCCAGCTGAGAGACACTTAGGATGCCACCATCATCCTGCGGGGACCCAGTGTTCTTGCTCGGGGATGGGCCCAGACTGACAGCCACTCTGTGGAACAAGATGCTGAAGAAAGGCTGCCAGCGCTCCCAGGGCCCGAAGACATGGTAGCTGGCCTCCCCCTCCCCCCTCAACACTTGCTGCAGTCCACTGCTTGCCTCCCGAACTCCCAGAGAGCATCTTTCTCTCACAGCTGATTCCCTCAGAATCTTAATGTGGGCTTGCAAAGCTTCTTATAACTGCAGCCAGGTGAGGTAGTGCACTACTGTCACCCTGGTGCTTGGGAGCATGAGTGGGGAGGCCTGTCAGGAGTCTGAGGCCAGCCTGGACTACATAGCAAGACTCTATCTTAAAAAAAAAAAGAAGCCCAAAGCAACTGCAATGGATCCTATCAGCTAGGCAGATCAGGGGGTTCTCTTCCTTCCCTGCCAATTCACTTGGCTGGCAAGTAGACAGGTGATGCCAGCTTGCAGAGTGCCCCTCTACTCCATATATTCTTCTCCTGGCTCCTTTATATCCAAGGTACCAATGGCAGAAGGGCCTTTCCAACAGTTCAGAAAGACTTTCCATATCCTCCTACTGAATGATGTAAATCCCCAACCTGAAATTGAATCGTGCAGCAAAGGAAGATGATCAGTGAGCAGGCATAGGTAAAATCCCAGCAGCTGTGTCCAGTGCTTACGGAAGATGAGGCTGGAAAATTGCAAGTTTGGGTTCTAACTGAACAACTAAGCACAATCCTGCATTATTAAAAAAAAAGAAAAAGGGATAGGGATATACCTTAGTAGTAAAGCACCTCTGGGTCTCAGCCTTAGTACCACATAAAAAGAATAAAACAGAAGTCCTAGGAGGGCCCTGTGCTTAAGCTGCTTAAGGGAAACCCTTGGATACATAGGCGTTTCATCTGGGTTGTCTGCTGGGCCAGAGGAGGAAGAAAAATGAAAAGCACACATGTCAGTATCTTAGTTCCTAGATTCCTATAAGGTGCACAGTGCATGCCTGGCAGCTCTTACCTCGTCTCAGGGCATTCTGGGCATCCTGGGTCATGGCATCAGCTTCATCCAAAATCACCAGTTTAAAGCCTTTCCTAGGAAAGGGAACGGCACATCATAGGACTTATCCAAATCTCATTTCAGCATCCAGTCCAAACCACATTCATCTTCCTGTCATTAGGTTCTATCCTATGGGCTCCACCTCTCCTAAACTGTGTCCAAGGCCGACATCGGTGGCCACACAGACAGGAAATGCCCCACATGCCTTCTACCCTTGGTGGGAAATGAGATTTAATTTAGGTTCTGGTCTTAGGGTTCTCTGACACCTTGTCTTCCTCTGAGAGCTATGCCATTATTATAGGCTGCTTATTAGTATTTGTTTTGAGGCTGAAGGTGGAACCCAGGGCCTTGTACCCTAGCCTTATTATCTGCTTATTTCCAGTTTCTTGACTTATCTCCAAGTCATTTCATCTTTCTTCCCCACTTTAAAAAAAAAAAAAAATTATCCTAGTTATCGTTCCTGATCTTTATTTTTAAATTCAAATAAGCTCATCCAGTCTTAAGTTTAATCAGCCCTTAGTTAACGATCAAAATGAAGTTAATGCTTCCTCAACGTGCTGTTACTGTAGGCTTTGATAATAATTTACCTCAGTTTTTGCATTATAACATTTCTTCGCACCATTCCTGTACCTGTATCTCTTTTTCATGGTAGCTTTTGACAGCCAGTTGTATTTTTACCTCTAGAAACTGACAATGGGGAGGATGAGACAAATTCAGCTCTATTCCCCCCACCCTCCCCATCGTACTCTAGGGAGAGAAATGATACAGTTAATTCTTACTTAAATATTGTTCTCGTGCTGGCAAAGCTCAGGATTGGTCCTCGAACGATATCTATTCCTCGGTCATCAGAAGCATTCAGCTAAGTGAAGACAAAAACCACAATGAACAGTGCTGTTTATTATCTATGAGTTCTTAGTTGTAGTCCACTCATTAATCCAGCTCAGCAAAGTAGTTCTCTGAGTCTAACAACAGCAAAAGGATAATTACTTAGGGGGAAAAAAACACAATTTGTACTCAAAACTCACTAAATCATCATTACATTACATCTGAAAGGCAAATGATCTTCCCCCACCAACTTTGATTTTTTAAAAAATCTTTTATTTATTCATTTGGTACAGGGTTTCCCTATGCAGCTCAGACTCATAGCGATCCTCTGTCCTCAGCCTCTCCAGTGCTGGGATTACAGGCATATGCCACTACACTAGGTTTTCACAGGCGGCATGGTATGCCCAGGGCCAGCACAGCAAGTGGTATCAGGGATCCAACCCAGCTCCTTGTACTTGCCAGACAGGTGCTTAGACCGCCAAGCTATCTCCTTCCCCCAACTTTTGAAGATACATGAATTTTGGAATAGTCAACTGGACTGGTCACCTTGAATAGCATGTCTAGCTATTTTTAGCTGCTACAACTCAATAGCAGCTGCCACATCCTGAATACACTGAACACTATGGGCAGGAAGGTTCTTAGACTAATATGAAGAGTAAGTTTATCACTTTTCTTGCAATAGACAATATTTAAGATTTTCTATAATATATCTGTCAAAGTTACAGAACTTTACAAACAGAATACTTGAATGCAGTAACTTGAAGACAATTAAAGGAAGAGAATTTAAAAGATATTGTTCAGGGCTGAGTGTAGTCGTACATGCTTGTGACCACAGCACTTGTGAGGCTGAGGAAGGAGGCTGTCCTAAATTCAAGGCCAGCCTGGACTACACAATGAAGTCAAGGTCAGTCTCAACTACATAGTGAGACCCTATCTGAAAACAAAAAGTAAATTCAGATCTAGAAAACCACAGGATGGGCCATGAGATAGCTCAGTGGTCTAAGTGCCTGCTGGGCAAGAGCAAGAACATGTGTTGTATACCCCATGCGTGCCATGCTGGCCACTGACACTGGACATAGTGGCTCCCCCTCCTGTAATCTCAGCGCTGGGGAGGCTGAGACAGAGGATCGCTATAGTCCAAGATGTGTAGCAAGACCCTATACCAAATAAATAAATCTTGAAGAAACAAAAACAAAACACAGGGCTATGCAGTAACTGTTATTACTCCACGCCTGCCAGGGTTTAGGGAAGGAGCTCCTGTAGGTACCTGAAGCAGACTGTGGGTAGACTACACCATCTGTGAGATGAGCCCTGCAGGTGGGGCTGCTGCCTCTTATCAATCACCAGGGCAGATCCAGGCATCATTTTCTTCCTTTCTCTGACCCATGCCAATATCTGTATTGGCCAAACTCAAGCAGAAGCCAGAGTAAGAGAGCTTCTAATAACACAGCTCAGCCGTCCAGGCAAAGACAAGGTGATGAAAAGTGAAGAAAGGATGCAGTGGGGTACACAACGCATGATCCAGAACACAGTGGCCATCAAGTTCAGTTTGGATAAAAGCTGGCAACAGCAAAAAGAACATCTCGCTGCTCAAGTGCCCTCTGACAAATGTCAATGCAGACAAGGTTGACCATTACCTGAAGTAAAACATCTTAGCTCAACTCTGCTTCTTTTTCAGCTGCCAGTAGGAACCTTAAATAAAACTGGCAGACCAAAAGTTAAGCCACTGCGGTTCTTAGTTCCTTGTACAAAGAAAATAATTCTATTTACCTCCAAGACCATAGAGCCAAATTCTTTATCCTTGTATAACTGCTTAGCACAGGCAAGGATGGTGGACGTCTTTCCAGTCCCCGGAGGGCCATAGAGGAGCAGATGTGGCAGTCGGTCTTCACTGATAAATTTCTGAACTGATGAGCAGGGAGAAAGAGACACCATCAGTCTGTGGGGGCCGCCTCATTCAATGTGAGTTCTTGAGTTAGGCTGAGTGCGCTTCAACTCAAGGCAATACCCTCACCAGAGGCACACTGCAGGAATGAAGAGTGTTTAAGTCACATTCTACAAAGCTCAGTGACACCAAAGACAGAAAGATCTTTTGACTAAGGTAATAGCAGTTGACACACAGATGCTTACTGGTACTCAGAATGTCCTGATGAGAAATGAGATCATTCAGTGTCTGTGGTCGGTATTTTTCAACCCTGAAATATAATTTACAATGTGTTACAACATAATTGCAAGAATTTTTTCTTTATATGCAAAAAGAAATCCTTTCACCATCTAGTTAAAAGAGGAAGAGAGAGAAACCTTTTAAATTTGAATATACGGGCCTGGCGGGATGGCTCAGTGGTCTAAAGCCCCTGCTTGGGGAAGCTTGGGTGGCTTCAGGGACCGAGGTTCGATCCCCGGCACCACATGCTGCGCCAGCCCTGACCTTGGGGTGGGCTGAGCCGGCCATAAAAATGAGTGAATAAACAAAACAAAGGTTCTGAAACAAGAATGAAAACAATAAATAAAATAAAAAAAATAAATTTGAATATAGACCAGTGTCCAGGAGCAATTTGTCCTCCAAAGAACTTACAGTGATATTATCTGGAGACTTTTTAGTTGTTAGAACTGGGCAAAAGCTGCTCCTGGCATCTTGCGGGTAGGTGCTGGGGATGTTGCTGGACATGCTGCGGTGCACAGGACCCCCTCTACTGTCTCCCGGCTCAGTCTCAGGCCCCAAACCCAATAGTCATGGCAACCTGCATGACCACCTACTACTTCCAAGTGAAACTGAAACTAAACTCACATGCAAACATGGATTAACAGAGGAAAGGATGAAGTGTGGGCTATGCATGCAATAACCTATGACTTGTCTGTAAAAAGAAATGAAGGACCGATCCATGCTGTGACAGGGATGAACCTTGAAAACATGCTATTAAATGTATGAATTCAGACACAAAAGGCCTCCAGGTGCGTGACTCATTCACATAGCAAATTCATACAGACACAAAGTTAGTGGTTTCCAGGAGCAGGCAGGAAGGGAGATAAAGCGGCTGCCAGTGCTTATGGGTAGAGTTTCTGAAGGTTCCTAATTCTACACTTCGAAATGGTTACAACTGCAAATGTTATGTGTTTTTTTTTTTTTTTCTTCACCATGACAAAAACAAACTTGTTACAAGAACAACTTGTAGTTTTCCTGAATCAAGCCAAATCTCATCAAAGGCTTGCACCACTAGGAAACAGCTGTTGTAGGGCCGGGGGAGATAGCTCAGTAGAATAAGCACTTGCCTGAAGTAGCTGTTACAGTACGATGGTATGGAGTGTAAGCTCTGAATTCAAGCTACCTGGATTCAAATCCAAGGCTTTTTCTAGCCCTCGACCTTAGCAAGTCATTCAACCGAAGATGCAATTTCCTTCTATGTAAAACTGGAACAATAATAGCAACGACTTCATAGGTCTTTGTAAAGGTTTAGATTGGATGCCTGCTCATCTAACTGCAAGACGTTCAGAAAACAAAAAACCTGTTACTATGATTTTACTTTAGAATTTGACAAATTTTCCCATCGAAAATTTTGGCAGGAGGCAAGAGGGCGATCAGCTTGGAGGCACGGGATCCGGTTCTTGGGCCGTCACCGGGCAAGAAAGCCACCGCCGTTGCCGGTTTTTGGAAAAAGGGATGGGAGGAATGGATGGGTGATGGTATCAAGGCTATGTACGCGCCGTGGCCCAAGGGGCGGCGGGGCGAGGTAAGGTAGGATCCTTCCCCCCGCTTGCGACCCCCTTCCCACCGAGCCTCCTACCAGGGAAGGTTCCTGATCTTGGCCGCCCCAGGCTGCTGCTGCTTCAACTCTGAGCTCTCCATGGCGGGAAGATTAATGTGACCGGGGCCTCTGCGGTAGTAGTATCCGCCAAACACCTGTAAAACCACCCACCAGCCGTGACCTGACCCTAGGAACGCCACACTCACAGTTCGCGCGCAAACGCAACTCTCGCGATACTGGGCCTTCTAGTTCTGACTTCCTGCTGTGGTTCCGCTCCTTTGTGGTTGCTCAGCACCGGTTACTAGGTTACCGGAGGCGCCGGCCGCCATCCTCCCTCCGGCTCCGCCCCTCCAGGCTGCTCCGCACTCTCAGTTTCCAGAGAGACAGAGCCAGAGATAAAAGACCACCCGCTGCAACTGCCAGGCATTACCAATGAAGGTCTCAAGGCCACGACCAATTCTAGCTATCACCAAGATTCAGATACATGCCAAGGAACAGAAAGCGATCAAAGCTTTTTTAAAAAACAAAAACAGCGAGGGGCTGGGGAGATAGCTCCGAGGCACAAGTGCCTGCCCGGCAAGTACAGGTCAAAGCCCCAAACATGAACACAACCTACCTATTCTCCAAATGCATGACTGTCAACCAAAAAAATGTAGAGGACCAATTTCCTTTCCAGATTGAAAACAGAATAAACCCCTAGATGGATTCCTATGTGTAAACTGGAAAGGGATGATTAATAAGCGCAGCGGACAGGGTCCCCGTGATCTGAGATACTGAGGGGAATTCGGATCAAACTGTTGATGAGGGCCAGGCATAGTGTGGCACACTTATAGTCCCAGCTATTTGGGAGGCTAAAGCTGGAGGACTAAAAGTTCAAGGCCAGCCTGGACAATTTAGTGAGGTCCTGTTTCAAGCTAAAAATAATTTAAAAGGGCTAGGAATGTAACATCAGTTCCCAGTATTTTCCAGCAGTGAGTGTGCACAACATAAGAAAGTGTGTGTGTGTGTGTGTGTGTGTGTCTTAACATGGTAAGGAGACAAAAATACCAGGAGGGATGTGAGGCCGCCCCTGGGGTCAGCAGTATGATTCCATGGTGGCTGTACATTGCTGTCACTGCCATAGAAGGAGGGCAGGGCATAGGACAAATACATGATGGCAGTTATGGCTGCACCTAGCCCCTGCCTGGTGACTCAGAAGATGGGGATTAAATGGAACATGTGACAGCATAGTGGCCTTATTCCCTGCTCCCTCTCAAAGCAAACTTGACCACTGGCTGTTGAAGTCCTAAGCATGCAACTCCCATACTTAGCTTTAGCCAGGTTACTTCTCTCCTCCCTCAAATAGATCTCCTCAGAGATGAGAGTGAGGAGTAAATACAACAGCATGTGTATGACATCTGGCCCATTACCACTTACTCTTCCTCTTTTATTTCCCTCACACTCTTCCCCCATCTTGTTCTTGCTTTATATTTTTGTCATAAAACCTGCAGGATTAGCCAGCAGGGCTATCCCATAACTGGAGCTTTATTCTGTCACCATGATAAGTCTCAGTTTGCTAAGGACCCTTTGCCCTAGGGATGTGATAACACTGATGCCTGGAGCTTTAAGAGTCAAACAGAACTGGAACAAGATCTTGTAAAATTCCCTGTGCACCTGCTACTCAGTTCCCTATGGATACAGCTTGACATGACCACAGCCATCTTGAATTATAGCTGCCATGATTTCCCCTGAGTAATTCTAACTGGTGTTTTTCTTCACAGTTTAATGGCAAACCATAAATAGATACAGTTGTTAGAGGAATGTGTGGGACTTTACAGTTGGACCCTTGATCCAGGCATGCACCTGACTCAAATATTGTCTTAAGATAAGTCAGGTACATTTCAGGCAAAATGAAACCACATTTGCCCTAGCCCATAAAATTACCCTCTTTGTTACCCAAACTGTGGGACTCTGACTGGTCTTGCTGGTGTTCAGACCCATGCTTCCACTAGTAAATTTTCCCCAAAATTGCACTCCATGCAATTCTAGAGTTAGCTGCCTCTTTTCTTCAGTCTCATGGGACCTTGGAGCCTATGAAGGCATGGGTGATAACAGCTAACCAATATCTACTAGGCCACTATTATGCTCTAGACATTCTTTTCTTTTTCTTTTTTTTTTTTGTCTTTTTGAGACAGGGTCTCACTGTGCAGTTCAGGCTGGCCTTGAGCTCACTTTTGTAGCCCAGGTTGGTCTCGAACTCGCACTGATCCTCCTGCCTCAGCCTCCCAAGTGCTGGGATTACAGGCGTGCGCCACCACACCCGGCTTAGACATTCTTTTCTTATGCAATATTTTTACTTGTGATGGGTTTATTGGGACAACTCTATTTATAGGGAGTATTTACACCCAACTATTGCACAAGGCTGAGCTACTCTCTGCCCCACCTTGTACATTTGTCAAGTAATTTGCTCAAAATCTTATTTTATTTGTAAGGGGAGGGAAAAGCTCTTACCAAGACAGCCCGATTCCACAGTCCTTACTCAAAGCCACCACAACAGTAGCAGCAGGGACATCATCCCCTGGGAACTTGTTATACATGCTAATTATTCTTCCTCCCACCCAAATCTGTGGAACCTGAAACTCCTCCGGTCGGGTCCTCTCTGTCTGTAGTGTAATCAGGTCTCCAGGGGACCTGGCTGTATTTCAGGTTAAGACCTGTTCACTGTACCATACTGCTTCTCATTCTTTGAGCTTCTCATGACTGCACTTTCTAAGAAAAGTAGTGAGTTCTGTCAGAAAACAAAACAATAAATGGCATTTAGGGTTTAATTTGGCTCTTACTAGCAATTCACGTACCCAGTAGAGTGAGTTAGTTGTTCTTGCAAGATTAAACTGTTATAGAAAGAGTAAGCCTAGTTGTGGATGTCTCTGGCTTTCTGTCTCACCATGATGTCATGGTCATTGGTTTCTTTCCACAGGCTGAACCAAAGGGGCTGCCCAATCAAGCACTTTTGTCCTGTAAAGACTTTGAGCCAAATAGAATCCTTTTTTTATACATTACCCAGATATATTTTAGCAACAGAACATGGGTTAAGACAAAGCAAAGGAGATTTTCTTATTATGCCCATTTAGATTGACCAGACCCTTTTGGATTGGTTACCCTCTGTTTGTTTGTTTGTTCTGGAAAACTGGCCCATTTCAAAGTTAAGCTTGAGGACTGGCGAGATAGCTCAGTGGACTAAGTGCCTGCTTAGGCAAATCCCAGGGACCTAGATTCGATCTCCAATACCACATGCCATCTTGGCCCTGTCCCCAGGCACACTAAGTAGGTGACCAAGTCCAGGTGTGGTGGCATATGCCTGTAATCCCAGTGCTGGGGAGGCTGAAAATAGAAGGATCGCTATGAGTCTGGGCTGCCTAGTGAGCCCTGTACCAAAAACAAAACAAAAACCCACAAAAGTTCAGCTTCATTAGGCCTCGCCTAGCATGACTGAATGCTTTCTGGTTGGTCTGGTTTGTTGGGAGCTGAGTTCAGGAGTTTAGAGTAAAATAATTACCTCCCCACACATAGATTTTATTTAAAAGTGTTCACATGCATATTCTGGGAAAATAAAGCTATTCTATTAAATGTCACTTGTGGGAGTAGTTTTGCTTGTCTCTGTCTTTGCTTTTAACTAAAAACTCTACTCTGGGCAACTAATATAACATCTTTAGACCTCATTATTGGCACCTATAAAATGGACAAGGGTGAAGACTGGACTAGAGCAGTGCTTTCAGCACCTGGAGAGTTGTAAAAACTCCATAGCCAAAAGGTCACCCTGACCGACCAATTTGGTCTCTTGAAGTGGGAACTTCATATTAACTTTTCAAAAGGTTTGAGGCAGGGTCTTGCTACATCATCTAAATTGGACTTGGACTCTCAGTTTTCCTGTTTCAGCCTCTTACTTGCTGGAATTATGAACAGACACATACTACTATGTCCGGCTTCCACACTGGCATCTTAAGAAGCATCCCAGCCGATCTAACATTCATCCAAAGCTGAATCACTGCTCTGGAAAAGCCAATACCTATAATTCTAGTCCCTTTTCTATTGGCTGGATTAAGAGGTGAGAGTGTGACCTATTCTATCTGGTTTGATATTAAGAGAAAATGAGGGGAGCATCTGGGAACCATTTTCTCTTTTATTTTGCTGGTCTTTGCTCTAGACCCGCGGTTCTCAACTTGTGGGTTGTGACCCTGGCGGGGGTCAAACGACCAAAACATAGCGGTCGCCTAAAGCCATTCCGAATCATAACTGTAGCAAAATTACAGTTTTGAAGTAGCCACCAAAATTATTTTTTGGTTTGGGGTCACCGCAACATGAGGAACTGTATTGTGAGGTCATGGTATTAGAAAGGTTGAGAACCACTGCTCTAGACAACCTTCATTTTATTCCCTTATATCCACAGTCTCTTGGTTTATGTGACTCACAAAGTCAAGTAAGTAGTGTATTCATGGAAGAGGGTTAAGTAGAAACTCTGTCTGTCCTGCCTTAATGGGACCAAGTTTTCAGATGTGAATACAAAAGAAATTTAGAAACAAGATATTGGGTGGCTGGCACAGACTCTAGAAAGGCTGAAGGACTCTGGAAAATGGGGCAAAGCCAATCCATGCATCCGAAATCAAGGTCCCAATGGCCAAATCAAGGCAGGAGAAACAGAAAACACTCTCCGCTTCTACTGGCCATTGGATATTCTTGACTTTGCAGCCCATAGAAACCGGATGTTGCTTTTTCGACTTCTACTCTCAGAAATAACTCACATTCTACTTCCTGTGCCGGGACCCTTCCAAAATTAGCATACCATTTATAAGCCTGGGAGACAGCCAAGCTTGGATCATATGCAAGTAAGTGCTTAGTAGTTGGCTTTTGTTTTTGGGGAAGGTTCCACATCTAGATCCAATCAACCTTCAATGGAAAACATTTTTTTTAAAGTTGCTTCTGTACTGGATATGTATAGATTTCCTCCCTTTTATTCCCTGAACAAAAACAGTAGAACAACTTTTTACATATTATTTACATTGTACTAGGTATTATAAAAGAGATGATTTAAAGTATATAGGATAATGTGTGTAAGTTTTATGAAACTACTACTTCCGGTTATATAAAGGACATGCATCTTCAGATGTTGATATTTCCAGGAGTTCTGTAACCAACCCTTGGGGACAACTATGTATAACTCAAATGGAGAGTGTTGTGTGTTGTATCTGGGTCTCCCCACAAAGCCTCATGCAGCCATAGGTGGGGCTTTTCAGAGGTGGCTGGATTTAGGGTCTGTCGTGAGGGGATTAAGGAGGTGATGTTGGGATTAAGGGCATTGTCTTAGTTACTTTTTACTCTTTGCTGGGACAAATACCCGACACCCAAAATGAAGGAAGGAAAGGTTTATTTAGCTCACAGTTTGTGGAAGTTTCAGTCTGTATTCAGCTGGCCCAAGGCTGAGTGGAACAGGGCAGAGAGCATCCAGTTCATGGCAGCGGAACAGCAACAATATGGTGACAGAGGCAGCCAATCAACCAGGGCAGCAGACAGCAACAGCCCTAGTCTGTCTCTCTGTCTCTCTTTTAATTACATCAGGCTCTCTGCCTTAACCTATCCACCTCAGGCCACACCTATAATTCCCACCAGTACTCAGACTGATAATATGATCAGTACTAAAATACATAATCCCAGTGACTCATGAGTCAAGTCTCAATCTATAGAAATTCCTGCCCATGATTGCATGAGGCTTTGTGGGGACAACTAGACATAAACCATAACAGGCATGATTCTGGGATTAAGAGTGTCCCACTCCACGTGTGAATGTACTGAATAGAAGAGATGGAGAGAAGGTAGACTTCTGCTGCTGCTGCTGCTGCTGCTGCTGCTGTTGCTTGCTGCTTGCTGCCTTTTGCCTGCCCTGCTTTGCCATGAACTGCATTCTTCCATGATCCCCACTCCCATGCTGCCCTGCGTTAGAGCCAGCTGACTATGGGCTGAAACCTCTATGAACTGTGAGCCAAAATAAACCTTCTTTCTTTTAACTTGTTTGCTGAGACACAATGAGAAAAAGTAACTAAGACAGAGAGATTACCTCAGGCTTCCACTGCAACTTGTGACCTGGGTCCTCCCCAAATAGGAGAAGGTTCAGATGCTCCACCAAAGGTATCAAAAGTTCTCACTCTACAGGTACTCATGAGGGACAGTATGCAAATATTGTCAGATCTTTTGTTTTCCCAAGAGAAATTAGAATTTTTGATTTTTAAGCAGTTGCTGGATGTTAAGTTGTGAAGCCGTAGCATTTAAAAACAGTAGGCAAACTAACTCTTGGCCACATATGACACTCTACGGATCACTTTGTGACTTCAGAGTTGTTGAGGATGGAAGGCCAGATGAAGGTGTAGTAATGCTTGTTACCCTCATTCACTGTCTGGGTTTTACACCATGTCCTAGACTGAAGTAAATCAAATTGGCATCTCTGTGTGAACCGTGATATCCAGGCCTATTGCCACACGTTTGTCTTACATAATCACAACCAGATTTGGAAATGCCTTAACAAAACATTAAGTCCCAGAGATGTCAGGATCAGCAATTGCAAACAAAATCACCAACAGAAGGCATTTGCTTTTTCATTTAGAATGAGAAGGGAGTTCTGTGTTCTATTACTCTTGGCTTTGGACACAGCACTTATTGTCTTAGTTTATTTTTAAGTCTCATGAGAGAATAGGATGTAGAGTTATCTTAGGTAGATATTGGCAGAAAGTTATAGTGGGTTGCCATCCTGATCATGTTTATATGGTAAATAATGTTTAAATGAAGAGCAAAGACATGAAAGAGGATAAAAATCCTCATAGGGCAATTTGAAGAGCATGTGTAAGGAGAATAATAATAATAATAATAATAATAATAATAATTATTATTATTATTATTATTATTATTTTTGGTTGTAGTGGCAAAATAGCAAAAGGATTGGGACTTTAAATACTCAGGTCCTTGAGTGTCATTCCCTCATCTTTCTCTTGTAAGAAGTTATCAAAAAATCCTTCACATAAGAACTCAAATACTTCATCTGTTCTCTCCTAAACATTTGTTGAGTGAGTAAGGCGCTTGTACTTACTGGCTCTTGAATCCAAGTTTGAGACTGAAAGAAATAATGGATATGAATTTGCTTCTGATACCTGGGCTAAAGAGAATTCAGATTTCCTTAATTTTTCTACATTAAATAGATGTTTGGCTGTTGCTCCCTTGAGGCACATTGCTCGAGGCTTACAAAGTTGTGGAGAAGTAGGCCCGAAGGAACCATGTTCCTCAGTGCTTTATGTCAACTGTTGGGGAAAATTCTCTTTGTATATTGTTATACTTGGGATCTGGAATATCCCCGAGACCCATGTGTTAAACACTTGCTCTGCTGCTTGGTGTTATTAGAAGGTGATGGAGCCTTTAAGAGCCGGGCTCTGTGGGAAGTCTTAGGTCATGGGGGCGTGCCCGCCAAGGGGATCATGGGAATCCTGACTTTCTCTGATTCCTGGCATCTATGAGATGAGCAACTTGTTCTGCCAAGTACTCTCACTGAGATAGGCTGCCTTGTCACAGGATCCCAAACAGTGGGACCAACCCTCCATAGACTGAAACTTTCAAAGTTGTTAGCCTGAATAAACTTTCCCTCTTTTTAATTTGATTATTCAAGGTTATTTTGTTATGGCAATACAAAGCTGACTAACACAGACACGTATGTTGGAAGGATCCCTCTAGAGAGTGGCAGCCTGCTGCTAATAATGTCCCTTTCCTCTGTGTAAAATTCAGTTGCACAAAGCTTTTGCCATTGTTTCTAGTGCCACAGTATTTTGAGGTTGAGCTTTCTCTGTGCCCCTCCCTTGAAGTTCTTTTATGTTCCCCTAGATAAAAGAAAATTCAACAGAGACAGAAGGTGAGATACACTCTACTTGTTCATTGAGGTGCAGGAGCCAGCATTGTCCACACCACCTACAGACTGGTTAGCAAAGCAGTCTTTGGCCCAGAACTGGCATGTTAATGAGGACTCCAGGCAATTCATGTGTCCATTCCAGCTGATGGACCCTGGATGCCAACAGTGCGTCTCTATCACAGTTTCTGCCATTGGTGCTGTTCTACATCCACCTTTATGGTGGAATTCTTCAGGAACTCAGGTCCTGTCTCTGTCACCCCAATACTCCAACCTTTTTCCCTTTAAGGATGTAGTATTTTAAGAATTGAACTCCAATACCTAAAGTTCGTAGGCATTCAAGTTCTCCTGGACTAAGCAAACCCAATGCCCTAGAACTCTGTGGCTTAAATGCTTGGGGGACAAACATCTCCCTTAGCCTTGTGTGAGAAGTCTGCTTCAGAAAGCAAGCTCAGTCACATTATCCTGTCACACTAGTGAGATAACCTGCAGGCTGGTACAAGTTTTAAAACATGTCTTCTTCTGGAATCTTTCCTTGTTCTCTTTGTTAAGGCAAATATAATTGCCCTGGACGAGAATCTCTGTGGGTCACCGTGATAAAGACAGAAAGATGTACAGGAGGCTGGTCTTCATTGACATTAATGTTTTCGAGTTTGTGAAACTGAAAACACAGTGGTAAGAAGCCACTGGGTGTGTACCTGTCCTCTGTTCTGTGCCCCCTCCAAACAGGTGACAGGTCCCTATTCCTTTATCTTTGTACCAGGAACTCTAGGAGAGGTAAGGAAGTGAGGAATACACCTGAGTATTAGCAAATGCTGAGATTCCACTTGGGAACGCATAGTAAGATGAACATGCAGGCTACTCTCATTTACGGTGTAGAACACAGTTACACAGCGCTCTATGATACCATCGATGCTACACAAGAACTGCCACTTATGGACATTTCATCCCATTCTTCCAGTTCCCCCTGAGCTCACTCTTTCAAAGCATTTGGCCCAAGTTCGAAAGCAATATGAGGGAAAAAATATATATTTTTCAATACATGTAGGGCTGAACAGCAAAGCGAGGGGCTAATGCTGAAAATTGAGGAGA
>PVJA010023074.1:0-13080 GCA_004027025.1 Myocastor coypus
TTTAAATTTAACAATGGTTATATTACATATTTTCATCATCGGATCAGTTTAGATTAATACATATAGGTATATAAGATTGATCAAACAACTAAACATTAACCTTTCTAAATCCACATTACTTTTTTTTTTTTTCTTTTCCCCCTTTTTTTCTTTGAAAGTTGACATATTACATATTGTCCTCACAATCATTCTATAGAGTTATATTATGATTGATTAATTTTGCTCTCATAAAATTTTGGCTCATTCCGTGTATACCCTCATATCTGGTTTCATTCCTTTAAACTGATTTTTATAGTTTTTTTAACTATCTTTCTTA
Source organism: Myocastor coypus (assembly GCA_004027025.1). NCBI lineage: Eukaryota > Metazoa > Chordata > Mammalia > Rodentia > Myocastoridae > Myocastor > Myocastor coypus. The sequence goes on from PVJA010023074.1 coordinate 317, forward strand.
CTATTCTGTTATCTTGATATGTAATATTTAATGCATTCTCTTCTTGATGGATTTGGAGGTGTTTTCAGCTTGGGACTATTATGAATAATACTGTGGTTTTTTTTTTGTTGTTGTTGTTTTGTTTGTTTGTTTGTTTTTTGTCTTTTTGAGACAGGGTCTCACTATGCAGTTCAGGCTGGCCTTGAGCTCACTTTTGTAGCCCAGGCTGGTCTCGAACTCGCACTGATCCTCCTGCCTCAGCCTCCCAAGTGCTGGGATTACAGGTGTGCACCACCATGCCCGGCTAATAATACTGTTTTAACCATTCTTATCTGTGTCCTTTTATAGATCTATGCTTTTATTTCTCTTCAGTAATATTTGGAATTGTTGTAATAGTGGAATTGCTTGTGATATTGGAATTTGTAGATCCTAGAGAACATATATATATATATATATATATATATATATATATATATATATATACCAGATGTAACTTTATAAGAAATACTTCAGAAAAAATCATATATATATATATATATATATATATATATATATATACCAGATGTAACTTTATAAGAAATACTTCAAAAGAAATCATATATATATATATATATATATATATATATATATATGTATAACTTTATAAGAAATTTCCAGAATTTCTGCAATGGTTGGGTCATTTTCCACCAGTAATGGATGAAAATTCCAGGTCTATATTCTCACTAACATCTGATGTTTCTAGTCTTTCTTGTTATAACTAATTTATTAGGCATGAATTGAGCATTATAATTCACTTGCATTTTGCCTAATGACTAGTGATGTTTAGTACTTTTTCATGTGTCTTTGGACTTGCTTATATTTTCTTTTGCGAAATATTCTGTGTAGTCCATTATTAGAAATTGAGTTATTCACTTTTTTCTTGTTTATTTATGGGAATTACTCCTATATGTACTGCAATTTCATGTACCAGTCTTTCTCTTATGTTACATGTGCATGTGGTACTGGAAACCGAACCCAGGGCCTATGCACTAAACTACATCCCTAACATTTTTTTATGTTTTATTCTAAGACAAAGTTTGCTAAGTCGCTAAATTGCCTGAGCTGAGCTGAAACTTGCAATCATCTTGCCTCAGCCTCCCAGAGAACTAAGATTACAAATGTGTGCCACCATACTGGGATAACGTCCACTTATTTATGGAGAGGTATTTAGAAGCCCCATAATATTTGGAGAAAAAGTCATCTTTCCTTTTACCTTATTAAATTTACTTTGACACCCTGGTCAAAATGTCACTCACTTGCACACACACACGCATTCTCTCAGAGTCCATATGGTCCATATAGAAAGATCACCTATAAATCAAGAATAAAAATGTGAATAGTAAGTCAATTTCTAAAAATACACCAAAGGGAACATTTCACAAAAGAAAATGCAGAGTTCAGGCACACAAAAAGTACTAAGAAAAAGAACTGTATATATGCTACTTCTGACCCCTCTTCTACTTCAGTCATCTGTTTGTTCACATCAACACCAACGTCACACTTCTTGCTTAATTATCGTACTGTAATACCATTAGTTAGCATTCACTTTTTAGCTTTTTAAAATTGTTTTATTCCACATCCATACAGTACTCACGTTTTTATTTTTATTTTTTTTCTTGTTTCAGAACTTTTGTTTGTTTGTTTATTTTTATAGCTAGCTCAGCCCGCCCTGAGGGCAGGTCTGGCGCAGCATGTGGTGCCGGGGATCGAACCGCGGTCCCTGCAGCTGCACAAACTTTTCCTAAGCAGGCGCTTTAGACTACTGAGCCATCCTGCCGGGCCCCAGTACTCACGTTTTTAAAGATGTACTTATTTTTTGGTACAGGGTCTTGCTGCACAGCTCAGATTCCTGGTGATCCTCCTGTCTCAGCCTCACTGGTGCTAGGATTATAGGTGTGCACCCCACACCTGACTTCAGGGGCCAGAATGGCACAGTCTGGGGAACCAACAATACCGGGGAACCAACCTGGGTTCTTGTGCTTGCCAGGCAGGCCCTTAAATCACTCAGCTATCTCCCCAGCCTCTTAACATTCATGTATAACTTAGAACCATTCTTTCCACTTCCTCAAAGTAATTTGTTGGAAGTTTTTGTAGAGATTTTACTGTTTACACATAGCTGAATGGTTAATGAAAAACTTATTGCTGTTCCATTGTATAGAAGCAGCTGATTTTGTGTATTGTCCTTCTGTTCTACAACCTTGCTAAATCTGTCTATTAGCTTTGGCAGTTTATATATTCCTTAGCATTTTATACATACTCCATCATGTCATCAGCACAGAAAAACAATTTTAATTTTTTCATCATGGGCCTTTTTTCTTGACCTGTTGCAATGGTTAGGCCCTCTAGCATAACGTTGAATGAAGTGATGAGAACAGACATTTCTGCATGGTTCTTAATTTTAGAAGATATATATATATATATATATATATATATATATATATCCTCCAAGTGTGTAGTAGATGCTCTTTATAGGTTGCACAAGTCTTTGTTTCCTAAGTTATTTTTGCTGTGAGAGGATGTTGGATTTTTAGCAATATTTTTTCTGTCTCTATTAATGATGATATTTTTCTCTTTCATTTGATGTATTTCATGGTATATTAACATTGATTTTTTCTAATTGTTAAGTAACTTTAAAACTCTGAGTTAAACTCTACTAACTTACAAGTGGTTTTTAATTTTCTTATGTTTACCAGCTTTCCTGTGCCAGGACAAACACCTGGCACCCACAACTTCAGGGAGGAGTGGTTATTTTTGGCTTATAGTTCCAGTCTATTCTCACGTGGCTGTGAGGTCAAAACATCATGATGGAAAGTGATGGTGAAGGAAATCTGTTCAAATCATGGCAACCAGGAAGCACGGAGGGGAAGAGTACGAGAGGAAGAGGCGAGGGACTACATAAGTCCCTCAAACTCACAACCCTGTGATCCAGCCAGACCCACTCAGAAATGTGCTTTTCACTAATCTAGGCACCTCTGAAACCAATTAAGTTGACAATCAAGATTAACCATGATAACCCCCCAAAATTCATGGTTTCCACTTCCGCTAGAAATTTTAATTTGGCCATTAAATGATAATATATTGATTTATTAAGGTAACATTTCTTGAACACCTACTATATAGTACCACTATACTAGTTGCCAGGGAAATCAATATAAAAATTATTTCTCCTCAAGAAGAGTCACAGCCTATTTGGAAAGTCAGATACACAGATCATGTACAGGGCCAGCAAAATAGCTCAGTGGATTAAGCACCTGCTTTGCCAAGGAGAGGGACCAGGGTTTGATCCCAGGTCCCACATACTGCTCCAACCCCTGTAGTCCCAGCACAGAGGAGGCTGAAAACAGGAGGATTACTATGAGTCTAAACTGTGTAGTGAGACCCTATACCAAATACTAAAATGAAAAAAGGAATAACCACAGACCATGTACAAACATTGCACATACATATTTATCCCAAGAATGAGCAGAGTAGAAAACAAGACACCTAATATCTAGTCTAACTTGTGTTGATCAGAAGGATCCTGAAACAGGTGATACTTCAGCTCTGGGTTATCTTTTAAAGAGATAACCCAGTAAAGGGGACGAAACACAGAAGGTGTACCAACAATAATGACACAAACCTAAGCTATACCTAGATGCCTCAGCTAATAGCAGTTCACTGTAATTGGAGCATAAATACAAAGCTTGGCATGTTGAATGAGAAGATTATAGAAGTATCGACCAGATTATTGCAAAACTTGTCTGCCAAATAAGAGACTATCTTTGTTCTGTGAGAGTTGGGGATAGAGGGTGTGAAGTTGAAAATTAAGGGTCCAACAAATTTATTATCTATTGAGGGCAACCTTATGTGGTGGAAGAGTTCAACTATCTCTCTGAAACTGCATTTATAAGATCACTAAAATCTCATTATTGGTGCCTCTGCCTGTTCATTTAAATACCTCCCAGAGGCACCACCTCCTGATACCATCATCTTAAGTGTTAGGATTTTAGCATATGAGTTGGGGGGAGGTGCACAAACTCAGACCATAGCTCTTGGGTTGCCATTGCAAAGTACAAAAACTGAGTGACATAGTAGAAATTTATCTGTCTCAGAGTTCCATCAGGGCCATGCATCCTCTGAGACTCCAGCTGTCCTTGCCTTTTTTTGGAAGCTGTTGGTTGTTTGCGTTTCTTGCTTGAAGTTGCACCCTCCCTTTTGAGTCACATAGTATTTTCCTCATCTCTTTTATAAGGATACCAACCATATTGGATTGAGGAACCACCCTACTCCAGTATGCTTTGAACTAAACTCATTACATCTCCAATGACCAATTTTACAAATAAAGTCATATATTAAAGGTATGAGGGTGAAGACTTGAATTGACCTTTTCAGGGAACCCAATTCAACCCATAACATAATAAAGTCAAAACTGCTCTTAGTTTTCTAGCTAAGGGTTTATATGTTGTTGTCACTGGCCAGATAAGAAACACAAGTCAAACTACAGGATACGTTTCACTGTCTAAGGGACATATAGGGAGAGCCACTTCAGACGTCATTTCTATAGGCTTAGAATGCATCTCTTTAAGATAGAATCAAACTGTTAAAACTTATGGACAACATAATAATGGCTTTCTCTATTTATTATTGATAACATGGAATATTGGTTCACAAGTTAGTTTGTTTCATTGTAGCCATTATCATTCAGGCATGGTGAACCATATCTGTTATAAACTATTCACCTGTCATTCTAATTTTTTTTGTTGAACCAGGGATTGAACTCACTTATCATTCTCATTAGTTTTAGAACCTACAGTTTAGGAAGAAAGCATTTGTAAAAGTTGTATTATTTTAATAATCACCTACATCTAATGCAGTAGCTCAAAAAAGTTGTCACAGTTTTCTAAGACTAATGTTATATATCATAGTCTCAAAAGGAAAATAATGACCATCCATAGGTTTAGTTGTAGTTCACCCTCTTAGGCTTTCAAAACTCCTCATTTCCTTATTGTTAACACGTAAATGGGACTCAGTATGATACTTTCATGTGCTCATGTTGCATGGGTTAATTATATCCAACCACCCTTCTGCCTTAACATTCCCTCTCTCCAGCCTCCTCTCTGGTGCCTAGTAATCACTGTTGTAGTTTCAGATCATCTTAGACACTCTCAGTTTAGCACAATCAGTATATTCCCCTTCAAAGATATCCCTTCTCAATGTATTCCCATCAACAAGTACAATTAACATCCTCATTATGAGAGTAAACAAAAAGACAGTTTACTATTAATTTCCTACTTTAAGAATGTTTCTAACCTATATGTAATCCTAGCACTTACAAGGCAGAGCTAGGACCAGGGTTCAAACTCATGACCTTGCACTTGCCAGGCAGGCACTTGTGCCATGGAGCTATCTCCCCAGCCCGAGCAGGAGAATCTTGAGTTCAATGCGAGCTCCAAGTACAGAGCAAGACCTTGTCTCAAAAATTAAGTTTCTAACTTCAAAAATTTCACTTACTTTGATTTAGAGAGTACAGTCACAATGCTGGGAATATAACTTAGTGGTATAAAACTTGCCTTCTATGCCTGAGGTTTTGAGTTCCAACCCCAACATAAGAAAGGAAGAAAGAAAGAAAGAGAGAGAGAGAGAGAGAGAGAGAGAGAGAGAGAGAGAGAGAGAAAGAGAAAGAGAAAGAAAGAGAAAGAGAAAGAAAGAGAAAGAGAAAGAGAAAGAGAAAGAGAGAAAGAAAAAAAAAAAAAGAAGCCGGGCGTGGTGGCTCATGCCTGTAATCCCAGCACTCAGGAGACTGAGGCAGGAGGATTGGTGCAAGTTCGAAACCAGCCTGGGCTACAAAAGTGAGCTCAAGGCCAGCCTCAACTGCATAGCGAGACCCTGTCTCAAAAAGACAAAAAAAAGAAAGAGAAAGAGAGAGAAGAGAAAGAAAAGAAAGAGAAAGAAAGAAAGAAAGAAGAAAGAAAAAGAAAAAAACATCCTCACACAAGTATATTTCTTCTGTGTAGTTCATTAAACTTGGTACATTATGTTTGCTCTGTTTTAAAACTCAAAGTGGTTCACATTATATTTAGAGTTGTATAACTATTTTTAATTCCCAATTGAATTTTTCTCAATGCAGGAAGTGTTGCTGGAGTTGCTAGAACAATGTGTAGATGGCTTATGGAAGGCAGAACGTTATGAAGTAATTTCTGAGATTTCCAAGTTGATTGTTCCGATATATGAGAAACGTCGTGAGTTTGAGGTAGGCTATTTGTACATTTCCATCATGGTTTATGTATTTTATTTTGGCCTTGGGAAAATAACTGATTTAGTTTCTTTATTGTCATAGTCCTCTGCATCTTCAGAAGAACTGAAAGTTCATTGTTTCATGACATTGGTAATTTGTCATGGGATTTAGATCTTTATATCTATATTATTTTTTAATATTTATCCAATTTAAAAGTAGAAATCCAGGCTGCAGATAGAGCTTAGCAGTAAAGCACTTACGTAGCATGCACAAGGCCCTGTGTTCCATCCCCATTATATAAACAAGAGACAGTCCTTAATAATGTTAAGTTATAATTTTAATAACCTATCTTATATTCATATCATTTGTAAAATGAAATTAAAGATAAAAGATTCAAAGCATAAATTGGAATTTAAATTACATTATTAGCTCTCAAAGTATTTTCATCTGGCAAATGCCCCTCTTTGTCTCAGGACATAATCAGTGTTGTTTTCACTAAATATTCACTAAAAGTAAAACCCATTGAATTCCACATTTTGGGGGACAGCCCACTCTGCCCCTTTGTTAGACAGGAGGTTTCTTTCCCCCAATAAATCTATTTTTCTCATAACCAAAAATATTGCATTTTTGCCAAGATACGAATGTAGACATGGTTCTCTCCTTTGTGGTTAGTGAAGCAGTGCTAGCAGATAACAATGTGAAAAATAATAAGATTTTAGTAATTGTCTATGGGCAAGGTTTTCTTTTTCATTTTGCCTGACAGATAAAGTTTTAATAATTGACAATTAATAATGACAAATAGTAATATAGGCAGGTTGTGGTTGTGCATGCCTGTAATCCCAGCACGGTGGGAGGCTGATGCAGGAGGATCACTAGTTCACATCCAGTCTGGGCAACTTAGTGACTTAAAGAGATTCTACCTCAAAGTAAAAAAAAAAGTAAGTAAAATGCCTGGGGTTGTAGCTTGAACTGAAGGCTTTGCTTTTAATTCTCATTTTACATTCAAGCTCCTGTGTATCTATCACAATTTATCAACATTTCTGCTGCTTCTGTGATGAGAAATGGGTGACTTTGAATTCAAAACACTTAAAAAAATATCAGTTTACTGTTAAGAATAGAAGCTAGGGGCTGGCAAGATAGCCCAGGAGTCTAAAGCACTTGCATAGGCAAGCTTAGGCAGGCACAGGGGATTGTGCTTAGATCCCTGGCACCACACCCTCCCTGAGGGCTGGCTGAGCAGGACAAAAATAAATACAAAATTAAAAAAAAATAAAGAGTAGAATTTAGCCAGGCGTGGTGGCACACACCTGTAATCCCAGCACTCGGGAGGCTGAGGCAGAAGGATCGGTGCGAATTCGAGACCAGCCTGGGCTACAAAAGTGAGCTCAAGGCCAGCCTCAACTGCATAGTGAGACCCTGTCTCAAAAAGACAACAACAACAACAACAACAAAAAATAATAGAATCTGGTCTTTCAAGGTCTGGAGAGATAGCTTAGCAGAATAAGTGCTTGCCTGACAAGCGCAAGAGCCTGAGTTCAATTTCCGGTTGCAAGAAAAAAAAAATATAGTCTTTTATTGTTAAAGAAGTTTCTATTCTCTAGAAAAGTGATTAAATTTAGTTGTCAGTAGCTTCAGAGTAATATCCTTTCCACATGAAGGGTATAGTGATATCAACCCAAAAGACTTTTCCTCCTGTCTCATCCACTACTCCCTAGAAATTCTATAGTCTGATTTAAAACAAGTTTATGTAAATTTAAAAATACCAATTAACTCAATATAAAACAACGAAGCGTATTAAAACACCAGAAAGAGTATATTATTCTCTGCAGTGACTCCCTTAACTAACAGCAGTGTTTGATCATTTTACTTCTTCGTAACTAAGTGATAGAATGCACGACTGTGATATCGGTCCAGGTTTTCTGTGATTAATGGTGATAGCGGTGGTTGCAATTCCCACTCCCTTCAGGCATCAGCGGTGGAACATGTAGGGCAAGAGACGCACCGCAGTAAATATCTCTAGCATTTCCCTTAATCCATTTTTATCTTGTGGCATGGGTCATTTCGGGGAGAGAGGCTCTAATGTTTTAATAAGTTTATTGGTTTAAAAGTAGCAATGTATAATACAAAAACCATGCTGGAATACCTATCATCTTGCTCTTGTAAATGAGTACTGTTTCTAATGTCAAGTAAATTATTACTATTTTAAAAATATTTTTAATGTAATAAAAGAAAAAAGAGAGACAAGAACAAAAATTTAAGATTTCTTGGAAGCAAGCGGCAATATACAATCACATGTCAAATCTTACAAAACTCTGTTAATCTGAGCAACATATTTGTTGATAAAAATAGATAATATATCAAGCACTGTTAATCAGCTATTCTTAATTTGAAAATCTGTAACATATGTATTATTGTATATTACACTGTTTCTGTCTTTGTTTCTGATCTTTGCTCTTGCTTTGGCTTTTAATCTTCAAAAAATAATATTATAAAAAGTAAATAAACTAAATATATCAAGAATAAAAAATAAAAGCTAATTAATATTTTATCCATGAAGTACAAATATACAATGAAAGTAACCTAGATACTTGCAAAATTATATTTCTGACTTTTCCATTAAAATTGATTTTACTTTTTAATTTTATATGTTATAGAATATAATAAATAATTTGTTATATGTATACAATAAATTGGTAATGATCAAAAAAAAAAAGAAAGAAGTTTCTAAGAATGAAAACACATGGATTTAATGTCATCTGGGTGGTGTTCTAATCTCTGTTCCAAACTGACTCTAACCAAGCTCACTTTTTTGTCCCAAATCCTATCCTAGGTCTTTATACTGAATGTGTGTGTGTGTGTGTGTGTGTGTGTGTGTGTGTGTGTGTGTGTGTGTGTAATTGTTTCTCTTTAGTTGTTTTATTTTACTTTGTTTTCTGGTACTGTGGATGGAACTCAGAGCCTTTTCACTGAACTACCTACTCAGCTGGATTTTATTTTTTTATATATAAAGTGTTGCTAAATTACCCAGGCTCAGCTTGGACTTGTCTCCTGCTTTAGTCTACCTAATTTCTGGGATCACAGATGTACACAGCCATGCCCAGCTTCTTTGCCACACTGTTGGTATACATGAAGCAGGCCTGAAAATCATAGTAAAGCTCAAGATTATATTAACAAATTCAAGTTACATAATTAACTATAAATTATACAGATGGCCAAGGACGGCTTATGAGACAAAACAAGTTTTACTGTAATAAATAAATAAAGTTTAAAAAACAAAATAAAGATCTAATTTTCTGATCTTTAAGATGAAGATAAGGCTATGAGAAGCACAAGGAGCATTTTGCTACATGATTTTAGTAGAAAACAAAGAGAAATATGGAATCTTTATTTTTTGTTTTCTGTATTACTGAGCATTGAACTCGAGGCCTTAACACACCCTCAGCCCTTTTATAGTTTGTTTGTTTTTTTTAATCTTCAGACAGGGTCTTGATATGTTACACAGCCTAAGTTTGTACTTCCAGTCCTCCTACCTTAGCTTTCCAGAGTGCCACCATTCCTGATTCTAACCTTTTTTTAAAAAAGTGATGTAAACATACATAGATCCTCTGGCATTCCACATGAAATGAAATAATTCTTTCCATGATCCTGATCTAAGTATCATTTTTAAATGTATCTCTATAGAGCAAGCTAAAACATGTCACATAATGGCCAAAGTCAGGAAGATTTCCTTGAAATTAGGTTCAATTGTAGGAGATAATGTAAAAAAATGTTTAAAGAAAAAAATGTCTATTTGTCTTTTCTTCTCCATCTCCTTCTCCTCCTCATTCTCCTCTTTCTTCTCCACCTCCTCTTCCTCTTTCTCTTCCTTCTTTTGAGATAAGCTCCTACTTTATACTCAAGGCTGCATAGAAACTCACTATGTAGGCCACACTGGCCTAAAACTCATGATCCTTCTGCCTCAGCTTGCTGAACACTGGGATTTTAAGCATACACCAACACATCTGGCAAAATTCTGTGAATCTTGCTTTGTTGTGTTTTTCTTAATGGTGCTGGAGATCAAACCCAGAGCTTCGACTTTGCAAGAAGTGCTCTGTCACTGAGCTACAGCCCCAGACAATTCTTTTTCTTTTTGTTCTTGTTTTTGAGATAGGGTCTTGCTTTGCAGTTCAGGCTAGCCTTGAGCTCACTTTTTATAGCCCAGGCTAGTCTTGAACTTGCGCTTATCCTCTTGCCTCAGCTTCCCAAGTTCTGGGACTACAGGTGTGCACCACCATGGCCCAGCTCTTCTTTTTCTTAATTGCCATGAAATTCATACAATATACAATTAATACTAAAAGTATGCAGTGCAGTGGCATTTAACACATCGTAGGCTGTGAATCATGTCTTACTAACAAAACTAATACAGAGGGGCCAGCAGGATAGCTCCGTGGTCTAAACAGCCTGCTTAGGTAAGCTTAAGTGAGTGCAGGGACCATGATTTTATCCCTGGCGCCACATACCATGTCAGCTCTGCCCCCAGGGCAGGCTGAGCAGGCCATAAACAAACTAACTAACTAACTATCTAACTAACTAACTAACTAACTAACTCACCGACTGACTGACTGACTGACTGACTGACTGACTGACTGACTGACTAATACAGAGCTGGGCAGCTCTGATCTGAATTCTATTCTTCCTGCAAGCTTAAACCACAGAATGCACAACAGTCTCATCCAGCCACTTATACCATTCCTCATGGGGTCACTGATTACAATAATAGAAAGAAAGGCATTGATTTAGCAGACTCGATGTCATTACAGTTCCTTAAGGACCATTAAAATGGTATAAAAATTTTTGATGTAACTGTTTTGTAATACAGCTGGTTCTAAATGTATATTATATGTTTCAGCAATGGGAAGTTTTAACATTTCCATGTTAAAATTTAGAGAAATAATTATTGATGAACTGTTCACAACTATAGATATATTTAATGTAATAAAATACTTTTTTCAATTACTATAATAGTTTATTAATTGACATGAAGAGTATTAATACTTATATTTCAACAGTAATTATTCAGATTCAAGCAACTAACTAGATTTGGTTCACTTATAGACTTTTAGTTTTGTTAGTAAAAAGGCCAATAAAAGTGATTAAATCTTTTTGTACCATGAGTGGTACACACCACCCGATGAGACAGTCATACATATGCCACTGGAGGGTCAAGCCAGGGGAGCATATCTAAAGTGTTGTATGCTTACCATTTCTAGTTACTAGGCTTTTTCACATGCCATGAAAACATCCCAGAAGGGCTACAGATGTAGCTCAGTGATAGAGCACTTGCTTAGCATGCATGAGGGTCTGAGCTCCATACCCAGCGCCACAAACAACTATTATATCATCACTCAGTCCTCCACTGTCATTCTCCAATAACCACTTTCTATTCTCATAAGCTTCCTATTCTGGGTGTAGTATACAAAGGAATAATATGTGACCTTTAAGTCTCACCTAGCATAACAGTTTCATCCAAGTTGTAGCATATATTAGAACTCATTCCTTTTATGGCTGAATAATATCCTGCTGCATGGATACACTACAATTTGTTTATCCAATCATCAATTACTAGCCATACCTTTTTTGGCTATTATAAATAATGCTGTTGTAAACATTGACATACAAGTTTCTGTATACATGTATATTTTCATTTTTTCTTGGATATATACCTGGGATTTGAATTGCTGGACCATGTCATAATTCTGTGGTTAATTTTTTGAAAATTCACCAAACATTTGCTGAGTGACTACGTACTTTACATCCCCATCATCAATGTAATAAGACTTTTTTGGGGGGTCTTTTTGAGACAGGATCTCTCTGTGCAGTTCAGGCTGGCCTTGAGCTCACTTTTGTAGCCCAGGCTGGTCTCAAACTCACACTGATCCTCCCGCCTCAGCCTCCTAAATGCTGCGATTACAGGCATGTGCCACCACGCCCGGCAAGACTTTTGATTCTCCATATCATTACCAATAGCTTTTGTTTGTGTTTTGTTTTGCTTTGCTTTGCTAAAGCCATCCTAGTGAGTGTGAAGCAGTATCTCAATGGGAGTTTCATTTACATTTCCTTAATGGCCAGTGATGTTGAACATCTCTTCATGTTTCCTTTTAGCCACTTTTTTTGAGGCAGGGTCTTGCTATGTAGCCCAGGCAGGCTTCAAACTCATGACAATTCTTCTTTCTCAGCCACCTGAATGTTGAGATTACAGGCATATGCCACCATTCCCGACTCCCTTTGACTATTTGTATGCCTTCTTTGAAGAAGTATCTATTCATGTCTTTTGTTCATTTTAAGGGTTATAGTGTTTGTTTCTTTGTTGTTAAGTTTTAAGAGGTTTTTAATGCCTTTTGCATGGTAAGCCTGTGATATGCAAGTGTTTTTTTTTATGTATTTAGTATAGGGTCTCACTACACAGATCAGACTCGTAGTGATTCTCCTGTATTCAGCCTCTCAAGCAGTGGGATTACAAGCAAAAGAATATATTTTTTGGAAATGGTGAACT
>PVJA010023074.1:13180-33563 GCA_004027025.1 Myocastor coypus
TTTTTTTTTTTTTTTTTTTTTTTTTTTTTTTTTTTTTTTTTTTTTTTTTTTTTTTTTTTTTTTTTTTTTTTTTTTTTTTTTTTTTTTTTTTTTTTTTTTTTTTTTTTTTTTTTTTTTTTTTTTTTTTTTTTTTTTTTTTTTTGGTACTAGGAATTGAACTCAGGACCTTGTGGTTGCCAGGCAGGCACTTGTGCCACTGAACTACATCCCCAGCTACTATTTAGTTTTGTTGTTACTCGTCATGATGCTGGCAATGGACTGCAGAGCTTTCTACATGCAAGACATACCTTCTACCACTGACCTGCATCCACAGAGCCCTATACTTTCCTTTGTATCAGCATTTTATTTTTCTTACCAAAAGCTTTGTCACAGATCATTTATTCTCATATCTCTCTACTTGAATGTTCAAGCAAAGCACTCTGGAACCCTTTCAATTATAGCAATTCAGGTATAGAAAACATGTGCATATCACAATCTGCTAGGGGCCTAGTATCTAGGATATGTACACAAACTCTTAACAAAAAGACAAACACCTCAGTATTTAACATGAGCAGAAGTCATGAACAGATATTTCTTCATAGAAGACATCCAAATAGTCAGAGGGAAATATGAGAATATGTTGGAAATCACCAATCACTAAATAATACAATATTGTGGTATTTTGGGTGTGGTGCAGCAGGTAATACAATGTTTTCCAAATATAAATTGTCCTTAGAATGTGAATAAAATGAAACAAGATATTTAAAAAATTCACTGTTAATATGTAAAATTTAAGTTCTACTTTTAGATCTCAATTTGTTGGCTGCTTTTGTCTAATTATGATAGTGGGCAAAGAAGATATCAATGATACTACCAAAACAAACTTTTTTTTCTGGCACTGGGGATTGAACTCAGGAACCTGTGTTGCCAGACATGAGCTTATTCTACTGAGCTATTTCCCCAGTCCCCCAAAACAATTTTGAAATTAAAATTTGGTGCTTTTTATTCTTACATATTCATCTTGAAGGTATTTTAGTGAATAAGCAAAAGACAAAGCCTATTTGTCTACTCTTTATTTTTCAGAAACTTACTCAAGTTTATAGGACTCTGCATGGAGCTTACACAAAAATCTTGGAAGTTATGCACACCAAGAAAAGACTTTTGGGTACTTTTTTCAGAGTTGCCTTTTACGGCCAAGTAAGTATATTTTAGTTCATGGAGTTATGTATGTTTTTCAGCATTCACCTTCAGCTCATTAGCTTATTGACTATTATAGGTAGCAGGTCCTGGTGCTAGGACTCTAGCTGGCCAGAGGACCTATTCCAGTAACAGGAAACTGCCTAGCTGTGAAGTGTAATTTAACTTCATATCTAAATCACTGGGTCAAAGTACACATTGTAACATGTAGAGTTTTCCTTCAGTTTCATTTTGCATTAAGCTTCTTAAAGTATATGTTAAATTGCGAATATTTAATCCTTTCAAGTAGAATGCAAGTCAGTATAGAGGGCAGAAGATACACGTAATACAAAAATTGCCTTCACTTTAATAATATTTTCATATGATGGTGAATTTGAAAATGTTCATTTATTTGTGATTTAAAAGGTAAAGATATGTGTATAGATTTTCCTTTTTACTTTAATTTTTATGAAAATTTTTTTAAATTTTTAGTTAATATTAATGAAAGAGAAATAGCAATGGGACAGTTTCATAACAGGTTAGTAGGACAGATACAATAATTAATATATCACATATTGTTGTCTTTGTAGTAGTTGTTCAGAGTACAAGATGCAGACATGATAATATTGTCTAAATACCATTAGTACAAATCTTCTCACTGAACAAAGAGAAAGTAGCTGTATGTATAGTCCAATAGTACATCATAGTAGTGGGTTATCAGTACAACTGGCAACATCTGAGGCTGTTGACTCGATCCTTTTACAGCTAAGCATATTAATATTGCTTTCTTTTTTCATTTTTTATTACTTTTAATAAGAAATAACAATGTGACAGATTCAAAACACATTAGTAGGATAGCCACAATAATTAATATAATGCATATTGTTGTCTTCATAATAGTTGTTCAGAGTACAACATACAGACATAATAACTTTTCTAAACACTATTGGTACAAATGTTTCTTCTCATTTGGGGTTAGACTTTTCTGCTGGATGGTTATGATCAAGATAAAGCCAGACCTATATAACAACAACAAAAAAAAAAATCTTTTCTGCCTGACAAGGTCAGTCAAATCCCCTTAGGATTTACCCTGAAACCATGTGCAGAGGTTTGTAGATCTTTCAACAGTGTCAGCCATCTTGATGAGACACAGCCATTGATTGACCAATTTGTTCTCTGTGAAAGCCTGAGAGAATGTTTTCTCTCTAGGTGACTCTCCTTAGGCACACTATACATCATTTATCCCTTTCCTCTGTGGCCCCATTGTCTCTTTGAACAGGAAATTTGGGACACTACTGAGTTATAAGGTATTACAGTACAGGTTCTGTTATATCATGAGTCCTCACTGACCTTGAGGGGCTAGGGCTACAATATTGGCTATCCTTGCACCCCTTTTTTCTCTAATTTTTCATCTGCAACTTAAGTTGTTAACCCTCCAGAAGAGAAACTTAATGATATTATTCTCTATAACATAGCCGCTTAATCTTAACATTTCTTTCTGAAAATCAAATGCCTTAAAAATAATATGGAACAGGTAGTTTCCATCAATCATCGATATTCTAAACTTTATATCCCTACAGAGTGTTAAAAATTACACAATTTCACACAGAAATTAAGGAATTTAACCATTTAGAAAACTGTAGCAGTATACTTATGGCATTTTTTTCTGGTCTCTTATTCTCTTTTATTACCTTTTTTTGTATGGCTTTTCATAATGTTCTTTAAAGTATATCTCAAATGTCTTCTTAGTAATTTAGTGAATTTTCTTTAAATACTTTATTCATATTCTTTATACATTATTATTTGTTTAACTTTATAATAGACGTTTTTTGAAGAAGAGGACGGAAAGGAATATATCTATAAAGAGCCAAAGCTCACTGGCCTCTCAGAGATTTCCTTGAGACTTGTTAACCTGTATGGTGAAAAATTTGGTACTGAAAATGTCAAGATCATTCAGGATTCTGACAAGGTAAGCTGTAACATTATTTTGAACCCATTATTGTTTTTTTTTAATTTTAAAACAATTTATTTTTTTTTCTTGTTTCAGAACCTTTGTTTGTCTCTTCACTCATTTTTATGGCTGACTCAGCCCACCCTGAGGGCAGGGCTGGCGCAGCATGTGGTGCCGGGGATCGAACCGCGGTCCCTGAAGCCGCCCAAGCTTTCCCAAGCAGGCGCTTTAAACCACTGAGCCATCCTGCCAGGCCCCGAACCCATTATTGTTAATTTCACTCTTGGTACATTGCTCCTTCCTTTTTTCATTGTTTTCACTAGTAGAAAAGCATGGAAAACCACCCCTCTAGATAGGGAAAGAAGGGAAGGGTTTTGCAGCAAGAGAATGGATGGCAGATTCACATTTTCTGCTGCTTGCTGGATGAGTGACCATGGGGAAATTACTTAACCCTCTTTGTTTCATTTTTCTCATTAGTAAATTGGGCATGATAATAGATATTCTGAGTCCATTGCACAATTTTCTTGTTGCTGAAAAAAATGCCCAACACACACATATCTTAAAGGATTTTTGTTTTGGCTCATAGTTCAAAGATTGAGTTCATGGTCAGCAGCCTCCAGGGCAAGAAATTCATGTTGGAAGGTTATAGCAGAGCAAGGCTACTTCATTCATACTGGCTATGAAGCAGAGAAGAGGAACAATTCCAGAAATGAAGGAGACAGAAGCTAGATATGATGCTCAAAGTCACACCTCCATGACCCACCCGCCCAACACACACACACACACACACACTGTCTCCCTCAGCCTGGGCAGTTCCCAAAGCACTCAAGCTCACATAATCAAGTTTGCCCAGCTCATTGAGCAACATGCCTTTTTACTACAAGGTTACTTTGGATACTTTGGGTTATGCCACCACGAGACTAAAAGTACTAGGAAGAGGTTAACTCCTACCTTCAAGAGTGGCTCTGTGGGAAAAAGGCTACTCAAGGGTCAGGAAGCCCAGAAAGAACCTATGCGGACTCAGGTAAAAAGGAATGGCTTCCAGGCTGAGAACTGTGAGCACTGCTGGAGGAAACAAGAGCATGGCAGGATGGGACTCAGGCACACAAGTGATGGGCAAGAATGTTGGGCATACAGCCAGAAGTTACTTGAGTGTGTTTTTCTTATTTATCTGTTTCTGCTTCTGCTGCATCATCTCTGAATCCCTGTGCTTACAGCAGGCAGCAGAGAGTGTGTCATCTTGGCACTTGCCCTTAACCAAGGCACTCTACTTCTTAATACGTTCTTTTGACTGATGAGTTCACCACAATCGCCATTGGTCATGGCAAGAGCAGTGACTCTGGGCAGCTTCCCTTTGTGTCCCTACTTTCTGTCTGATATGTGCAACATGTTCCCTTCCTTACCCTGGACCTCCGTTGGTACTGGAGAGTGAACTCAGATCTACATCCCCAGCCCTGTTTTCAGACATTGCCTCTCTGAATCACTAAGTTGCTTAGACTGGGCATGAACTTGTGATCTTCCTATCCCAGCCTCTCAGAGTGCTGAGATTACAGGCATGAGAGACCATGCCGGGCCATATGCACTTTTTGAAAAAAAAAAAAAAGATGCTTTAGACAGCCAGCTGAACTCCAGACATGCTATATACCATATAGTGGTCACTTCCTATAGATAGCACACATCATTAACTGTTCATATTTTTAGAACTTTTGTTTGTTTATTTTTATGGCCGGCCCAGCCTGCTCCGAGGGCAGGGCTGGTGCAGCATGTGGTGCCGGGGATCAAACCGTGGTCCCTGAAGCTGCCTAACTTTCCTAAGCAAGCACTTTAGACCACTGAGCCATCCTGCCAGGCCCTAACTGTTCATATTTTTAAAATACAGTCAGCCTTTGGTGTGTGGGGTTTCTACATCTGTAGACTCAGCCAACTCTGGGTTAAGAAAAAAAAATTACTCTGTTTAAAATATGACCAGACTTTTGTTTCTTAACATTATTCTCTAAATAGCATAACTTCTTATGTAGAATTTATGCTATCTGTAAGTAATCTAGAAAGTTTTAAGTATGTAAGAGGATCTACATTGGTTATGTGAAAATATACCATTTTATATAAGGAGCTTCATAGTTTCCTTAATGTGCAAAGGTGAAGGTAGATACTCCTTGACCTTTCAAAAGAACAAAATCTGTTAAAGGACACAGATAATATGAGGATGTGCTTGGCATTTTCTTCCAGTATTTTAAATGCATGTTTCTGTAGATTGAACAATTTTACCTTTAAAGATTTTCTCTTGACTGGGTGTAGTGACACACATATAATCCCTGCATTTTTAGGTTTGAGTTTACCATGAGCAATTTAACAACTTACAGACTCTCTTGAAAAAATTTTTTAAAAGGTAGGGTGTTGCATCCGGGGGCCAGTGCTGGGATAGCTCAGTTGCCTAACACACCTTCTTGAGCAAAATCAGTCAGAAGCAAGGGACTGCAGTTCAATCTCCAGCACCATATGATGCACCAGACCCTTCCTTAAGGCAGCCTGAACAAGAAAAAAAAACAATCATTCTCAAATTTAGGACCCAGGGAGACAGCTCAGTAGAATAAGCACCTGCTGGCAAGCACTGGGTCCTGAGTTCAGTATCCAGTACCTCAAAAGACAAAAAAAAAAAAAGGTCTAGGAAAGAAGCTCAGTGCAGAAATTTTGCTTTCAACACCTAGTACAAAAAAAATTCATCTTGTAGATATACAAACGTATGTTTATGTGTGTATATGTTCGTTGGTGGAAAACTTGTATAACAAAATCCTACAAGCTTTGTAAATGTCTATATGGCTAAATAAATATACTATTACTCATATAATGGGCATAGTCACCTAAGCACATAAAAAATGAAAGTTTTATAAATGTCACAATGTGGTTGTAGGAAAAAAGGACAAAATGCCAGTACTTTACCATGGAGCTATATAACCAGTCCCTTGATCCCTATTTCATTTCACTTTCATGTTTTGTCTTAACCTTAACTCTGGAGAACCATATCGTTTTATTTCATTCCATTTTATTTTATTGCAGTATTGGAAATTGAATCAGTGGCCTTTGCTCTGTATTACACTCTCAGACCTTTTATTTGTTTTTGTTTTTTGTTTTGCTTTAATTGTCAGATGGAGTATCACTCAGTTGTCCAGCCTGGGTTTATAATCCTCCTGCCTCACACTCCTAGAGTGCTGTAATTTAGGTATATACCACTATCCTTGGATGAAATTCTAGCTTTTTTGTAGGAAATAAAAGAAGATTAATATTTCCAGAAATAGGCAAATCATAGAATGAGTGTAAAGTAATTAAAAGAAGTTAAGAAATTTACTATCCCTTGTTCATCCTACGGCATATGTAGAGGATAAAAAAAATACAGAGACTTTCTGGGAAGGTTTTCACATGTTTTATTTGATCTTTTACTTTATAAATTAAGCACAAAGAAGCTGTCATAAACTGCAAGGGTGTTGCCAAGTCACCAATATCCAAGGCACAAAATAAATGGTAGAAGACACTGAAAGAGGATCCTGGGCATTATGTGAAGTTCATGAGAATATGGTAGAGGCAGGTAGGAGAGCCCACGGGTGAAGCTCTGGCAGGTAGACTGTTTCAAGATATGTCCAGCAACATAGCTTCTTAGCCTAAATTTTACACCACTTATGAAATAGTCTAAAACCATAGCAAGACTTTTATTTTGTTTTGTTTTGTTTTTATGGTATTAGTGATGGATCCCAGGTTCTTGAGTGTGCTGGACAAGTGCTTTATCATTGAACTAAATTACCTGTTATGTATCTGAAATTGAATTGGTATATTTTCTTATAATCTCCTTCCTCCACAAGATAGAATTAAAATAATGCAATTAACAAAATCCACTGTTATGATATCAAACACTGCTTGTAGATAGCCAAACTATTAAAATTTTCTATAGGATGATTAGGTAATACATATTGAAATCTTTAAAACCATATAAAACTCTTTAACTATATAATTTTTATTCTAAGAATTTGTCCTAAGCAAAAATTTAAATGTACAGTAGGATTCACATAATGTATTTGATAGTTTTGAGAAATCAAATAATAAATATATTCAACATGATCTTGATTTTATAGGTATATTACTATATATTTACTTGTGCCACGGAGCTATCTCCTCAGCCCCTTACTATATATATATTTTTTTTCTTGTTTCAGAACTTTTTTTTGTTTGTTTATCTATTTATTTTTATGGCCGGCTCAGCCTGCCCTGAGGGCAGGGCTGGCTCAGCATGTGGTGCCAGGGATTGAACCGCGGTCCCTGCAGCCGCCCAAGCTTTCCTAAGCAGGCTCTTTAGACCACTGAGCCATCCTGCCAGGCCCCCCTTATTATATATTTAATATGTTGTATATTTAATATATAAAAGGTTAGAAAGAAGTATGTGAAAATGTAAACATTGTTTATTGCTTGGAAGTAGAATTACAGTAATTTTTATTTTCTTCCTATGTGTGAAGTCTCCCAGTAGGCTTCTGTATCTTCTGTATAATCAAAAATAAATGATCATTTAAAAAAGAACAGACCTTCTGCAGGTATGTATTCAGTTAGAAGCATGATCATAGGGGCAATGTTTCCCATGTAGTCTCAAAGCAGTTAGTCAACTGTATTTCTTTTGCCCTTCCGTTTGAATTTTTAAAACCTTTCTTATTTTATAGGTAAATGCCAAAGAACTTGATCCAAAATATGCTCATATCCAAGTCACCTATGTGAAGCCCTACTTTGATGACAAAGAACTCATGGAAAGAAAGACTGAGTTTGAAAGAAATCACAATATCAACAGATTTGTTTTCGAGGCACCTTACACCTTATCAGGCAAGAAGCAAGGCTGTATAGAAGAACAATGTAAACGCCGTACAATCTTGATGAGTAAGTAAGACTCTTCTTACAAACTTCACGTTTGTCTTGCTCCTTTTTTATACACAGCAGTACCAGCTGGCTAGCAGGAACATGTAACTGAAAATGTAACCATTTGTTGTTTTATTGTTCAGTTACAAGTTTGCACAAGCATGTCCTTGTGATAAGCCATCACTTTCCCATATGCTATTCATGACTTTTAGAAGTGTTCCTCAAAGAGAATTTATCCTTCAATCTTGAAACAGTATTATACGGTACCCTAAAACATCTTACAAAGAAAAAATGAAGAGATTTAAACACAATGGAGGGCCCGGCGGGATGGCTCAATGGTCTGAAGCACCTGCTTGGGAAAGCTTGGGTGGCTTCAGGGACCGCGGTTCAATACCCGGCACCACATGCTGTGCCAGCCCTGCCCTCGGGGAGGGCTGAGCCGGCCATAAAAATGAGTGAATAAACAAATAAAGGTTCTGAAACAAGAAAAAAAAATAAATAAAATTTTAAAAAAAGAAAATACATATTTAAAAAATAAATAAATAAAAATAAACACAATGGATTTTTTCCTGTCATTCAGTTGTTTGAACAAATGATTTTCTATAGATAGTAAATCCATCTTAACATTTTAATAGCTTCAAACTCATTTCCCTACGTAAAGAAGAGGATTCCTATAAGTTGCGAACAGCAGATTAATTTAAAACCAATTGATGTTGCTACTGATGAAATAAAAGACAGAACTGCCGAACTGCAAAAACTGTGCTCCTCTGCGGATGTAGACATGATTCAACTCCAGCTGAAGTTGCAAGGTTGTGTTTCCGTGCAGGTATGTTGGTCCCCCGACACAGTGGTGCCCCTTAATGTTTCTCTTGCATACATACAGACACAGGGAAAACAGTAATTATAGTTATGAGTTATGTTCTTATTGAGTACAAAAGCCTGTGCATTAATTTTTGCTAAAATAACAAAGGAATTATGTTTAATTTCTGTATGATCTTTTGTATAATCTAGAGGACTTAATACAAATCCCTACAACTATCTAAACCTTATGTTTACATGTCAGAAATGATTAACTAATTTATCAGTGCACCATGGTTCCAGGTAGTTGCCTTAGTTATTGATTTCTCACACGAAGTTGTAAGCATAATAAGCATATGAATTGCATATGTATTTGAGGGTTTTTTTATATTTTGGTGCTGGGGATCAAACTCAGGTTCTTAGTATGCTACCTAAGTGCTCTAATATTGAGTCCTATCCCAGCCCTTGGGTTTTTTTTTTGTCTGTTTGCTTGTTTGTCTCTTGAAAAAAGGTCTTACTATGTGTTGCAGGCTGGTCTTGAACTTACTATGTAAATAGCCCAGGTTGGCCTCCAACTCAAAGTAATCCTGCCTCACCTTCCAGAGTGCTAGGTTTATAGGCAGGAGACAGCACACCTGGGCATGGGGTTTTTACTAAAAGGAAGAAAAGTGAAAACTTCCTCTGACTGCATGCTGACACTCTCACTTCTTTCCTTTTGTAATTTAGGTCAATGCTGGTCCATTAGCATATGCAAGGGCTTTCTTAAATGATAGTCAAGCCAGCAAGTATCCACCTAAGAAAGTTAATGAGCTGAAAGACATGTTTAGGTAAGTGTTTTTAGTTTTTAGATTAAATCTGTTCTTTCACTTTCTTCTAAACACAACAACAAATTATTCCCCAAATAATAAAGTTTCAAGAAAAGGATTTGTGCTCTTTTAACATGTCTAGGTGAGGTCAGTATGGTGCTCTAAATAGCATGGAAAAATAGGATCTGTTTCATGCTGCAGGCTATTAACCATGCTCCAGTGACCCAAGAGATTAAATATGCCAGCTTATTAATTGATTTGGATATTTTAAGTGACAACAAAGCAAACCTACTACATTCATTATGTGATTTCCTGCTTTGCCCGATTGACCTCCTGTTATATAGCATTTCAGACCATTTAGGGCATGAGTAAATTGGGATTGCAAAGTGCACGGATTTGCACCTGTCCTGTGTCCTTGCTTCCCCTTGAGTTCTGCAAGTGTAAGCATGTAGCATATTGTCTGCAGTGATCAGCCCTGTAAGGTAAGGCATGTCTGAATGGTCTTACATTAGAAAACAGTCTGTTTAATATATGAAAAGAGTTTATATTCAGAACAAAACAAGCACTTGAGTAAAACAGACTAAGGAGAAAGATCCTTATCCTGTCCACTCATTTGCTCCTCACTTGTGTCATTCACTTCTCCTGTCTGTTGCTATCAATATTTCAAGTTGCAAAATAAGCAGAATTCATTCATTCACCAGTATTTTTGTATCACGCATATCTGGCATATACAAAAAGACTCTACTTGTTGCCATAACAGGAATTTAATAAACATATGAGTGAAGAGATATCTTGTTCCCTCAGATGTACACTTTGATTGTAGATGTTAAACATAAACAAACAAAATAATAAAAAAAAAAACATTATATGATAGTTCCTCAACTCTGTGAGCCCACACTTGCTAACCTCAACAAGACAATTCACACCTCTAGAACCCACCAATATACTGGGTACACAGTGGCCCCACATAAATCCTTTTCAAATGCTTGAGTCATTATACCCACAGGTACAAATTAATGGTAGCACAATGTTAGATGTTAGAATATAAATTGTATAACTCAACAAGTATGTGAGTATATGTTTTGAGCTGGCTTTTGAGGGAGATAGGATATCAGTGGGCAAAGAGGAAACAATAGAAAATATTTCAGACTGAGAAAGTGACATTGGCAAGTGCAGCACAAAAGTATAAAATTCTAATCTTCATTTCAGAAAAGCCATAGTTACAGTGAACTATGAAATTGTCAGCGAGGCTCCCTAATAAAAGGCAGAATCTTTGTCTTTGATGTTCATCCATAGGAAATTCATCCAAGCATGCAGCATTGCACTTGAACTAAATGAGCGACTAATTAAAGAGGATCAAGTTGAGTACCATGAAGGGCTAAAGTCAAACTTTAGAGACATGGTGAAAGAATTGTCTGACATCATCCATGAACAGGCAAGTATCAGGGTGACACTTGTAGACACTTGGGATATACTTGTAGGACAGTTGTTTAATTGAAAATAAAACATTATCTGAGGTTCCTAAAATGTTTTTTGGCAAAATACATTTTGTTTGAAATCTGTGATCTTAAAATCACTGAGTCTGTATTTTAAAACCCACTTGTTATTGTAAATCATTGAAGTGGTATAATGCACATCAAATTTGAATCAATTATCTAGAGCTATTACTAAGACAGTTACCAGTAATAAAACATTTTCTTCTTTGTGCTACAATGACATTAAAGGCAAAAAGCCTAGCACATCTGACTTGAACTACTGTGAACATGGATTAAGATACTTTCAAGAGGAGTCATAAAGAAGTGAAATGACTGGCTCAGTAGCAAAGCCCCTACACGACTACTCCTCCTTGCTTATTAAAAAACCAAATATCATGGTTTAGGTAAAATTCTAAATGATCCAATATCTTAGGGATTGTGTTCATACCCACACTACCCAAAAAACTAATTTTGTAAAACTTCTTAGCACTTTAATCTATTTTTAAGGGTTAGTGGAAATTACAGTTTTTTTAGTAAAATATAGCCTCAGCAGTGTAAAACTGAAGTCCTGATTATTACATTAAATCCAATTATGTCATCATTAAAAGTTAGCACTTTGGGGGCCATGGAGATAGCTCTGTGGCACAAGTGCCTGCCTGGCAAGTGCAAGGTTGTGAGTTTGAACCCCGGTCCTGCCAAAAAAAAAAAAGTTAGCACTTTTTTACATTTACAAACCCTCATGGAACGTTCAGCACTAATTTACCTAATTCTTATATTTAGCTCCTGAAATTTGTGTTTACAACTGCCTTGTACATGGGTTGGCACTTAGGTATTTTGGCATCCTAAACATATTTATAAATGTACCAGCAGAATGATACAATCCATCAGCAGCTGTGCCTTTTAAGGTTACCACAAAATCTCCTCTATTTCCTGTCTAACTGAAGTACCCACTAAGATAAATATTTGGTTCAAAAACAACACAAACACTCACTTTCTAAGAAATTAACTATTATTGAAAGAAACAGGGGCTGGGGAGATAGCTCCATGGCACAAGTGCCTGACTGGCAAGTGCAAGGTCGTGAGCTCAAACCCGCATCCCGAAACAGAAAGAAAGAAAGAAAGAAAGAAAGAAAGAAAGAAAGAAAGAAAGAAAGAAAGCAAGCAGGCACAGTGGCATACACCTGTAATTCCAGGTACTAGGAAGGCTGAAGCAGGAGCATAGTAAGTTGAGGACTTTCTGGGCAATGTAGTGAGCAGGGGATATAGCTCTGTAGCAGAGCCTAGCATGTGGGATGCCTTTGGTATCATTGGTGTGTATGTGTGTAGTGTGTGGGATCAAACCCAGGACCTCACATATGGTAAGCATTCATTCTACTATTGAGCTATAGCCCCAACCCAGGAGAATGTATTCTCAAAGCTGGTTCTGAAAAGAACTTCCTTTGTCCTGGAATCTACATTTTAGTAGTTCCTTAAAAGCAGTCAGTGTGTGTAGCATTGGAAAAGTATAGTGCAGTGATAGAGAAAAGCAGATGAGAGACACTTGTAGTACAATACAAGTTAACTGTCTTTCAGTCAAACTCTGCCTCCAAGATTGTTTTGTAGGCTTTTTCTTAGAAAGAGCTATGAGAGTAGCTCAGTGAATTAAAGTGTCTATTTAAGCAGATGCAGGGACCAGGGTTCAATTCCCAGCATTCTGTGCCTGTCCCACCCCTGGGGTGCACTGAGACAGTGATTAAGACTGGGCATGGTGGGGTGTGCCTATAATCCCAGCACTTGGGAGGCTGAAAACAGGAGGATCACTGCAAGTCTGATTTGTGCAGTGGGACCCTGTAGACCTTGTACTAAATACATTTTGAAAGAAAGAAAGAAAGAAAGAAAGAAAGAAAGAAAGAACGAAAGAAAGAAAGAGAAAATTATGAGAAATGTCATCACAATTACCACAAGCTGCACTGAGGAATCAGAACCCTAATCTTCCATCTCTAGCATCTCCTCAGTATGGAGAATTATGGTGAACCAGACTTTTATCATCCCAATGCTTAATTAAGGAAATGAGCTACACCAATCTACCACTTGGCGGTTCTCCATGGCTGGGAGGCTGGGAGTCTTGTTGGCCTGGAGCCTGGAGTCAGTTTTCTGAGTGTTCATTTACTGCCCCTCACTTCTCCCAGCCTATTTAGGAATGAGCGCTTGCAACTTCACAGCATCTCTATGCAGCCCAGTCTTCGGAGGCCCATTTAACTCTGCTCAAAGTAACCAGGTGATCAATGGTAGGAAGGCAGGAGACTTTCCACTTCTTTTATTGCCTGTATCCAGTTCAGCCAAAGAGCACAAGGGTGTTCTACCTCTACAGAACATCCTTGTCCAGAAATGTGTCCTGTTATGAAATAGAGAATGTGGTTGCTTTCTAAGAACCGGTTAATAACTTTCTATTCCTTCTAATGCATACAAAAAATATCAGAAATTCCTTCACAAAGATATAGGGTCAGAGAGATAGCTCAGTGGTCTAAGCACCTGCCTGGCAAGTACAAGGACCCAGGTTTGGTCCACTGTACCACATGCCTTATTGACCCTGTGAATTCGGGGTGCACTGTGGTGGAAGTGGTAGCATGTGCCTGTAATCCCAGTGCTGGGGAATCCGAGACTGGAGGATCACTCACTATGAGTCCAAGCTGCATAGTGAGACCCTGTACCACATACATACATACATACATGATTTTTGAAATGTTAAAAAAATATAAAAGAATTACACAGGCCAGTGTATACTCTAACAATTATTTTATTTGTATGTAGCTATAGGAGCTACTCTTAAATACTAAGATATGTAAATTGAAAGATGATTATTCAACTTACTATTAGCATTGTGATGGAGATATTTTGAGTAGTCAGTTTGTAAAGCGCCCCCCCTTGGGGGTTTTTCAAATTGGCTGTCATGTTTCACACCTGTCTGTATCCCACCTATCTTATTCTCGTAAGCTGTGGTTTTTTTTCTTTTAGTTATAAATGGCAATATTTTTCTTTTTTGGCTTTTTAAGAGAGTCTTGATATATATTTCAGGCTGACCTTGAACTGGTAACAATCCTCCTGCCTTAGCCTCCCAAGTGCTGGGACTATAGGCATGTGCCACCATCCTGAGGCCAATACTTTAGGCGCTTGAGAGTATGTTTTTAGCTAACTGTCTCAGTTACTTTTCTTGTTGCTGAAACAATATACCCAATGCCCAAAGTTAAGGAAGGACAGGCTTGTTTAGCTCACAGTTTAGAGAGGTTTCAGTCCATAATTGGCTCATTTCAACGCTGGGTGGCATGACAGAGGGACCATAGTTCATGGTGGCAGAAGATAGCAAGAGTAACAAGAGGAGACATAAAGAGAACCTCTTTCTGTCCCTTATATTGCATCAAGTCTACCAGGATTAGGACAGTGCCCAGCCAATCAATGAACCAGTCCAACAATCATCCACCTTTAATCTCCACATTGCATTATGAATCTAGAACCTGTCACCTCTGAAAAAACTCTATGACCACATGAGGTTTTTGGGAGAACATCTAGACATAAACCATAACACTAACCCAGAAAACTCTTTTCATTGGTTTACATTTATGAAGATATTTGACTTTATAGTGACTTTTTGTAAATCAGTTAATATTTCCCACCAAATTTTAACAAAGAGATATTTTAGTCATACACTTTGACATTTATAATAATGGCACAAATGAAATAAAGTGAATATGCATCCTACAACATTAAACACTCTATTGAACTCCATCAATGCCAACAAAAAACAGGGCCTGCATATTTCTTGGCCCTTTTAAATATAAGCTGTTAGAATATGCCAAAGTATGCAGTCTTTTTAAATTTTTCTTTAAGCTTTTGACTTTTTAAAAAGAATTTACATTAACTTAAAACTATTAATTGCAGGATTTCTTAATCAGATATGGATGGTAGTGGCCACTAGAATGTCCAGGCTGTTTTACAATTTGTTCTCAGTGGAAAATACACCAGTTACTTGTCTCATCTAACAGATACTGATAACCCATTAGTTATCTCTTGAACTTGTAGTTTACTTTCAGATTAGTGTCATTAATAGGAAGAAATTTCTCAGTAGTAGGCTTTATTTAAACCTTGTAAGTTGGCAAAACAAATGGTGTGCTTAGTACTTCCATCACAGACCAGCTTGAAAGCTTAATACTAAAGTTTCATGGCTAACTTGAAAACTGGGTATTGAAAGCCTGAGACTAGGTCTACAGGGCTTAATGCGGGCAGATATAATGTGTGCATTATTCTTTTCCTCCATCTAGGCTCAGCATAAGGTCTCTGTTACTTTTGCTTTTGATTGCACAAAATAGTGTTTACATTTTCATTCTAGTATGGATGTGTATGCTATGTACTAAATAAACTATAATTATATTTTATAGTTATGAAATTTTTCCTTTCCATGACAAATATTCTATATTGATTAGTATAAATAATCATAGTGTCTTTAAAAATGTGCACTTGGAAGTCTTATCTTTATTTGCTATTATTTCCAAGGCTCCTGGGAAAGAAAATGAAATTTGCATGCTTAAAAAATTCCACAGGTCGGGCCCAACAGGATGGCTCAGTGATCTAAAGCGCCTGCAGGCGGCTGCAGAGACCGTGGTTCGATCACCGGCACCACATGCTGTACCAGCCCTGCCCTCAGGGCAGGCTGAGCCCGCCATAAAAAAAAATAAATCAAACAAACAAACAAAAAAGTTCTGAAACAAGAAAAAAATGAATAAAAAAAATTCCACAGGTGCTTCTGGGAACCACTGTGTTAAAAGTTAAACCATGAGTTCTTATCAAAACGTGTTCCACTGTTGAGAGCTCTTTTGGTGGCCATCTGTTTACATTATATCATGCTTTTTTATTGAAATTTACATTTTACAGTCTTTGGTTTTACTTAACAAGTAACCAGATCTTTTCTGCTTTTTTGATATGCTGCCTTTGTAATACAGCTTTGAAGACTTAATTCGGTAATGTTATTCTTTGCTCTTTCTGTTTTCTGTCATCTTAAATAGCTCAGTGTCAGTGATAAATTAAACTATGCCTGTAATTTCATACATATTCCTTTGTTTTTAGCAGTAACCACTTGGCTCCTTGATAACCATGTGTATTTCCTTTGTTTTAGATATTACAAGAAGATACAATGCATTCTCCCTGGATGAGCAACACATTACATGTATTTTGTGCAATTAGCGGTACGTCAAGTGACAGAAGTTATGGTTCCCCAAGATATGGTGAAGTATGAGGAAAAGTGACTGGAAAGGACAATAAGACTGACCATTCTCAGGAATATTCAGAGATGTGCAAATGTTAAAATTTAAGATTTGATACCCATAGTGTGTTTCCTCCCAACACCAAAATTTTCATTCTTTCAAACAGGGTGCTTACATACTTGTAAATATTTAAGCAACTTGAAAGTGCCTGAAAAATTGCACCACTGTGCTTGGTTTGTACTTTTTTTAGGTAAATCTATATGCTGAAAAGTAGAGCTTGAAAATGTTAATTGAATTTGCTTAATATTGCTTAAAATAATAATATACTATGTAAAATTGTATAATGGAACACAATAAAAGGTCAAACTTATTTGTAATTAGAAGTGAAAGAAATAATACTTTGAACTTAGCATTTTTCTTGATCAGGAGCTCAATTCATTAACATACTGATCCTTGGAGAAGAAATTGATAAACGTTTACATAAAACATGGGATATTTCAAATTTAGAAGATAATTTGAAATTTTGCCTATTAGCACTAAATCCAGACTGAAGGAACACAAATCATTTACTTACAGGAGAATTTCAGGAGGAAAGGATTCATACAGAACTACTAAGCCTATTGTTTTTGTAGTTATGAACTAATGGTGCGACGTATTCTGTTCATCTGTTTCCCACTTACAAAGTGAAGGGTTTATATGTGGTACAAGTTTCACCAGCAAGCGGCAGTTGTTGCTAAACTTCATTGCCTAACATCGAAGACAAACTTAAACTTACCCTAACACTAAACTTCATTGCCCAAGGCCCATAAAACTAAACTAAGAGTATAGAGAATTTTCAGGCATTACAACTTTGTAACTTTGAAGTCCTGACAGCAGTCCAAAGTAGGCATTGTATAATCATGATTTTCTTCAGTTATAAGGTTAAGAAATATTCTGATACAACTTGTAATGCAGTTCATCTTGCATCAGTGTACATAACCACCACAGACTTAGCAACTACTGGGTGGGATTATATTTCTATCTAGAATATATCTCGGGCTATCTAAATAGTTCAGAAAAAGAAAACAATGTATGGAGAAATTTTCTTAACTTGAATTGTCCATGGGATTTTAGCTGCCTCCTATAATTTCAAATACTGTATTTATTTTCCTTATGTAATATATAGGCCATTGTACAAATGCCAAGCATTTAAATATAAGTGGATTGTATGGTGCTTTGGTTTTTAAAATACTTTTGAGATCAAGTAAATCCCACTTGGGCATTTTTCTCTATATTTAATTTTAAAGGTTTTAGGGGACAGTGATTTTATTTAAAAGCTAATTTTGTATTTTGATAGAAGATTCAGAAGTATTTAAAGGCAATTTGCAATTTCTTAATATCTTGGAATAACAAGCCGGGCGTGGTGGCTCACGCCTGTAATCCTAGCACTCGGGAGGCTGAGGCAGGAGGATCAGTGCGAGTTCGAGACCAGCCTGGGCTACAAAAGTGAGCTCAAGGCCAGCCTGAACTGCATAGCGATACCCTGTCTCAAAAAGACAAAAAAAAATATCTTGGAATAACAGCTAGAGCAGTGGTTCTCAACCTTTCTAATGCCGTGGCCCCGCAATACAGTTCTTCATGTTGCAGTGACCCCAAACCAAAAAATTATTTTGGTGGCTACTTCAAAACTGTAATTTTGCTACAGTTATGATTTGGAATAGCTTTAGGCAATTCCTGTGTTTTGGTCATTCGGCCCCCGCTGGGGTTGCAACCCGCAGGTTGAGGACCGTTGATCTAGAGGGTTTTGTCTATTAAAGGGATTCTATTTGGCATGCATAGGTAAGAAACTGTCAACCAGATTGCATGCTGCCATCTGTGTATATTGGGGAAACTCTAGTGCTCTATTATGAACTAGTCCCTATAACATCACACAGTGCATGTGCTCTAGGTAATTTTCATAAATGTAGTAAATGGCCTGATGGGGTGACACACAGCTATGATACAACTACTTGAGAAGCTGAGGCAGGAAGATGGCAAATTTGTGGCTACACTGGGCAATTTTGTGAGACTCCATCTCAAAATAAAAAGAGCTGGAAAAGTAGCTCAGTGGTAAAATGCTTGACTGCCTAGACTCCACTCCTATTACCTAATAAGGTAAAAAATAACAAATGACCACTACCCTTACGTAGTTTGCAGTGTTACTAAGGAGGCAAGAAAATTAAACAGCAGAAGACAGGATTCATGTGAAGCATGAAGTTGTATATGAGCATTGCCAATGAATGGTGCTGCGATTACACACTCACTTTGAAGGAAGGAATGGTGCCTGCAAATTATAGATATGCAGAAGGGAGGACTTCATGGGCAAAAGTAATCTTCAAAGAGGCTGTACAAAGAAAGGAAGGTAGTCTAGGCAGGAGAAATATCATGAGCAAGGGCTCTAAAAGAATCAACAGAAGTTCAAGGAGTGGTGAAAAGAACAGTTTTGTTCTAGAGGTTGGTAGATGCTAAATCGAGAAAGAAAATTTAGATATGGGTTGTGAAAGCCTTGAGTATCAGGTTAATAGTGTTCAGACTTTACCCAGCATGCATAGGGTAAGCAGTGAACAAAGATCCTACTTGATTAGATGATTCAATTGAATGTAGTGAGAACTGCAAATAAGGAAACCTGATAGAATAATCCAGTTGTGAGTCCATAAACCCCCACATTTGAGTTTTAGGAAAACAAATGGAGAAGAAAAACAAATACAAGTGATTATCTTAGGAACACTGGACAGGATATACTGAGTGGCTAATGAGTAAAAAGGAAAAGCCAATGTTTATTTTGGGTCCTGGGAACAATGAGTTATCCATGTCATAACATAATTTCACTCGATTTATTTTCCCAACTTTCTGACTGAAGGCAGAAGGCCATAGAAGAAGGTGAGCTAAACGAGAGACAGATAAATCTGTTTTAAAACACTGCATGAATTAGGGATTGTTTATATAGTTTAATCATTTTATATATTTTTGACTTCTATGGGTAATTTAGACAGAATACATTTATGTTATACTGATTATTTCACAACTAAGCTTTAGTCTACTGCCCTGTGGACACTATTGTTTTAATAGTATTTTATGTACAATGAAATGTGAATAAGTCATCTTTTTGTACGGTTTATCACTATAGTGAAGAACAATAGAGAAAATTAGTCACTTTGTGAAAATATTCCAGGTAGCTAGTTGCACAAATGGCATCATGGCTGCAGATGGGGTTGTGAGTCTTACTGTATCTACATGGCTTCATTCTAATCTTAGTATAAGCATATTTTAAAAATGAAAGAAAACACAAGTGGCAACAGAATCCTGGGAACCATGACAAGCACACCATTAAGACTAGAGATGACAGCCGGGCATGGTGGCGCACGCCTGTAATCCCAGCACTCGGGAGGCGGAGGCAGGAGGATCAGTGCGAGTTCGAGACCAGACTGGGCTACAAAAGTGAGCTCAAGGCCA
The DNA here is from genome assembly GCA_004027025.1 of Myocastor coypus. Classification (NCBI taxonomy): domain Eukaryota; kingdom Metazoa; phylum Chordata; class Mammalia; order Rodentia; family Myocastoridae; genus Myocastor; species Myocastor coypus. The sequence continues at coordinate 32,958 of PVJA010023074.1, forward strand.
GCCTCAACTGCATAGTGAGACCCTGTCTCAAAAAGACAAAAAAAAAAAAAAAAAGACTAGAGATGACAATTAATAGACTACATAGGAACTCATAGTAAGAACAGACTTCATTATATATATTAGTTATATCTGAAATTAACAACCTGAATCATGCAGTAAATAATAGAAATTTTCAAACTCTTCAAAATATTTGGCAGCCTTCATTCTCAGTCTTTTGAGGATGTGGCTGTGAATGCACGCATGCACATTGGCATAAACCATGGTCATTCAGCAAGGAAGCACACGTGGTACCCCACACTGTCTCAGTCCCTTTTTGTACATTTTGTGCAGGATCTCACTACGTACCTCAGACTCGTGGTGATCCTCCTGTTTCCGGCCTCTCCAGCGTTGGGATTATAGACATGCGCCACCATGTGCAGACTTGGTCTCCTGCTCAGCATGCCACGGGGGGTGGAACCAGCACAACATTTGGTGCCAGGGATCAAACCCCAACCCCTGTGCTTGCTTAAGCAGGTGCTTAGTCCAACAAGTTATCTCACTGGCCCTTCAGTCTTGTTTAATGGTATGCTACCTCCGCTTTCAAGAGACAAAGGGAAAAGAATGAAA